>JAWQRP010001725.1:0-17907 GCA_033557875.1 Quadriops clusia | reverse complement strand
ATTAAGCTAAAATTTGATATCTGTGAGTTTTTCGTTATTTCTAAAGCTGATACAAAATTTGAAAGAAATATCTTGAAGCAAAAGGGCACTTTACTTGAAAGAGTTTCACTTCCGTTTCAGGTAAACTACCACTTCCGGTTATCCGAATTAACCCAAAAGTTGATACGAGCTTACTTTTTAGCTCAAATGACTACATACCAAATTTCATCGATCTAGCTTAAGTCGTTTTAGAGTTATCGTGTTTACACACACACACACACACACACACACACACACAGACACACAGACAGACACACAGACAGACAAAAAAGCAAAAAAGGGCCAAATCGACTTAAAATCGCTCAAAACATCGAGAATCATCAAAATCTCAAAAAATTTTTTTCGCATGATCACTATACTTTCTCTGCGAGTAAGTAAAAATGAAGCTAATTGTACGTCTTAGTGCAACATACATAATTAATATTTTCTTTATTTTTACAGGGTGGTGGCATTTTGAATAAGGTACACAAAATTATTTTTTTTACACTGGCACCTATTTGTGGCACAGTATTTGGTACAGGTGCACCCTGGGTGCACCTCATAAAACCATGTGCGGCTCCAACTAATTGTTTGGTAGCAGCAGTCCTTAGTGATATTTGAACAATTTGATTGACACCACATTCTTGTTTATTTTGTGACTTGCAACGTTTCAATCAATTTTGGCATAGGCCTAACTAATTCAGTCTAAAATATAGGCCAAACTAAATTGTCCTAGGCTGAACTAATATGTATATCCTATAGGGTAAACCGGTTTGGCCTGAAATAGGGATTTTTCCGGTAACATATACACAAATAAAAATTTTACCCGAAGGTTTAAATAAAATTGTAAATCTTTTTTTGCAATTTTATAATTTTTCTAATTTCTTATGCTTTTTACCTTGTTTTTATTACTACATTACAAATTTAAAACATTGCTAAGTGAATAAGTTCGTACCGGTTGTGAATATCTAAGTAACTCAATTTACGTGCAAAATAATTTAGGTCCCATTTGAAGAGGTTCGTTACCAAAAAGTAAACGTTTAAAATTGATAAAATCAAAGTTATATCAGAATTAAATTTTACTTTCCAGTAGGAATTCATTCTGCAGTTTTTATAGGATAAAAGTAAAAATGTCAAAACAGGATTTACACTACTTGATAACTTACCCTTTCAAAATGGACTTCTATTTTTCAGATAAATCGAGTTACTTGTGGCTGCTGATTCCGTATTTATTCAATTTAAATTATCTCAATAATTATAGAGAATAACTAAGTTTATCACTTTTTATATTAGCCCAGTACGGAAAAATTTGTAAAACATAAATCCTATTGTAGTGAATGATGAGTAAATCATGTGGTAACTGTAGAGCATGCAATACATTTTTCATTCACAGGCTGGAAGCTTTTCTCAGAAACATATGATTGAACCGTTTTGTTTCAAGAAATTTGATTTTAATAATAATAAAGAAAGAACTTACCTTTCGGACGTATGATGCTTGAGGATGGTGTTTGGCAGGCATAAAAAACAATTTAATCCTATCAAAAAATTGAATACCATCAGTGGAAGACACTCCCATGTAGAGAAATACCCCAAACAATACTGACATAGGAACCAATCGCAGCAACGAGGACATTAATACTGACAATCCTACCAATAAAGACACAGCAAGAGCAGAAATTCTTTGCTCTTTGACTTCGATAATGTGTGGCTTTTCACCAGGAGCATGTGTTCGAGACATGACAGTAACCGCAGAGACATGAGCAACAGATCGTACTGTTGCTGCACACATCCAAGGAGCGCCTATAAATCCACATCCAACGTTGATTAGACATATAAGGACAATATCTAAGTGGTAGCCACTGCCTTTTTTTAATTTGCGGTCCTTCTTATCCATAATAAGTCTGCAATGAATGAAACATGGGATATTGCTTACTAACTTGTATAGAATATATATATACACCATTTTGCACCATTAACGAAACATTAGAATACATTCTAAACTCAGCTATTAGAAGTTACACTCATGGATTTCATAAGTTAGACACTCTTGCCAATCATAAGAGAGATGCCAATCACCACACGGTCAGTCTGCCTTTTGAATTTATTTTAGTTTCATTTTAAATGCAAAGCACCATATTATAAATAACATGAATCAGTACTTACTCGCAAATATGAGTTTCCATGAAAAGAAGTATGTAGACCAGCATGGCAGGAACACAAGATGCTCCAACTACCCACAATGGAAAGGACTCTTTGCTTCCGCTAGGGCTAATAATCCATCCTCGTGCATCTTCATTGGATGGAGAGAACCCTTCTGGTACACTCAATTTTTCAGTGTATGTATTAGGTACCACATAATCTATAAATACCATTATCACAATTGCTATGGGAACACCAAAATCTCCAAGTGCCCTTCTTGCCTAAAAGAGAACAAGAATTTGATACCTATCAAATAATGGCACGTAAATGAAAGTATTAACTTTATTCCTAGTACCTTAAATAAAATTTCCGATTTAGTACAGTTTTAATCTAGGGAAATAAAGGGTTATAGGAAATGTTTTTGTTTAAATTATTAAAATTTTAATCAAGGTTTTATTTAAACAAAATATATACTTGGATGATGTCTATTTTAAGAGGTATTTTAATTAATGTAGGTGAATAAAAATGCACTGTCCTCTTATAAGTATGTTATTTTAAAGCGAAAATTAACGTTTCAGCTTGAAAAAAGCCAACGTGTTAGGCCGAAACGTCTCTGTAAAATAAAATACTTATAAAAGGACAGTGCATTTGTATACACCTACATTAAAATATATACAACTTACACTTCTTCCTAAAAACTGGCTGTTTCTAAATAATCGTAAATAATAAGCAATAGCAAAGGTTCCCAAAGCCAGAATAGTACAAAAGAGTGCAGTATTGGGCTGGTTCGTTGGTCCTCGATCATCACGTGGATAAAAATCTTCCATAGACTTTAAGTTTTGTGGCATGGCAGTAGAATTCACTTCCATAGGAGCGTCCATAAGCATTGCTTCTGTAGTGAAAGTATTGTTTGTAATGATATCATCAGGAAAGAAGCAATACGTCTTCATTATTGGATGCCGACCGAAAACATATATTAGTTTCATAACACTTTCCACAATGTATAGAAGGGAAATTAGGGCTGAAAAAATTTCTTCTGTGAATCGAGTAAATAGTTTAACAAAAACACTTCCTTCTAAGGATGCTACAAATAACCCTATTAGTCCTAGCCAAATCCCTATGTATACTCTCACTGTTAGGTATTCAATACGATTACTTTTACAAAACTGATACAAACTTTCATCGAAAAGTAAAAGTGGTCCTGTACTACCAACTATAACAAGGGGTTGTCCTGAAAGAAGAGCGAAAAATATTCCAGCAAAAGAAGTAGCAATTAGAGTTTCAGATATGCCTATATCATTTTCCGTTTTGTCACTCATAAGTCCACCAAACGTTATAGCACCAGATAAAGCTGCGAAGTACATAAAAATTGCGGCTGCTGCACATTGAGCATTTAGACCGTCAAATAGATCACTTTTGAAGTAAGGGTACCGCCTACGAATATCGTTTATTAGGCCACCAAAAGGCTTTTTTGTTCTTTCTAAAGGATTAGGAAATGGAGGTTTCTTATCACCCCCTGCAGCTAAAATATGTTTCATTTCTCCCTCTTGCTTTTTCAAAGCATTTTCTTTGCGCTTACGAATAGCTGCACTCTTTGCTTTTATTTCTTCAATAGGCAGAAGGGCTTGTCTTTCCCAATCACCAGGAGGTAAAACAATGCTATCATCTAAAAATTCATTAATAGCTGACAGAATAGCCTTTCGATTATCTGCAGCATAGGCAATATTGTGAAATTGTTTATTGGCCATCAGAGTAGAAATAGATCTTCCTACTTCATGGTAGTCGAGATTAGCCTTCTTAGGCCCTAACAGTATAAAAATGAAACGAACTGGTATGTTAACTTCTATTAGGGAAGGTATAACAACTCCTTCAGCTAATCTAATAAAGGCAATTGCAGGTTGCTCTAAAAAGTCAACGGCACCAACTAAAACGCTGGAACCTTCAGCACCAGCAGGTATTTTCTTTAAAATCGTATCATTTTGAGCTTTTTTGATGTCTTCATTGCTAGCTGAGTAGATTTCTTCTTTAATGTCCAATGCAACATGATTATCTGCTGTTACAAGTCGTCCGTCTGAATCAGTGCGGCCACCATTTTTAACAGAGGAAAATATGTCTGAGGCATAGCTGGTTTTCCTTTTATCATGATCATGTAGATTCTAAAACATAAAAAGGTAGAAATTAAAAACAACTAATCCATTACAACATTTTAAATCAACCAATTTATAGCGTGCATATAGTTTGGTTGTGTTTAAAATAAATACTTTTATGTTACGCTATTTATTGCCATCGTTCTATTGGTTGATTTGAAATGCACAAATTAATTATAATCAATATACAAATCGGCAAAAAATATAAACTAAATGAAACCAATTTAATTAGTGGAGTTAATCAAATATTATTTAAAAACAAGGAAATAAAAACAGAGGTGCCAAGAGAATAAAACTCAAATAAATTAAACTGTTTAGGCTATAAGTAAACTGGTGGGCGATTAATGAGTTCATTACGGAGAGTGTCTTTGTATAAATAGTAACAGAGTACATTGTTAGTGTACAATTTTTACATTAATCGCTCAGGGGGAATTAGCAAATCACAATGCAAGGTAGTTGATAAACTTTACGTGTGAGAAAGATGCGCCACGAGACAGCGCGTGTGGAGTACATAGCTGTCCTTGTGCAGAACACACAGAGCAGCGGGCCATCATTAGTGCATCGTAGCTTACACCGTCTTCCAGCCATAGAGACTGTAAGCAGTAATAGCATATCTTAGCGTATTATAAAGTCATTACACTAAAGAGAAAGACGTTTTTCATTCACAGTCAGTAAAAAAGCATAAGCCTATTAGATGCCAGATCCCTTTGCAAAGTGCTAATTTATAAAAGAAATAAGCAATATACATGGGCAATAATATATTTCCAAACATTTTAATCACCTGTTATTATAGATAGTAGACAATAGAACAGCCTAAAAATGAAGATGGATTACTTTGATGTTTATTTTGAAATGTGTCTTTGAGCTTAGTCTGTCCATACATTATGGAATAATGACGGAAAGTAATGGTTTTGAAGACAGGATGTAAGTTTTAATCCACTTACTAATTTACTATAAAAATTAATTTTATTGTTTAATACATATAAAAGTAAAGTTACTTAAATATTTAAAGTACACTTTCATATAAAAATAACTGAGAATAGTACACCAGTTTTTTGGTAACCTTAATATTTATATTTAAAGTACACTTTCATATAGCAATTAACTTAATTATGTGTAAACAACATAGTGGCAGTTTCTATAGCACGGCTTTTAATTAGTGTAATTTTGATTTTGAAAGGTATGACTCCATAAATTATAATAAACACTTTTTGAAAAATCATTTAAAAAATTCAAATTTATGTATACCCTTTCGATATTTTCCTCTCACCTGTAGAGAAGTGTAGCTGTGCTTCTTAGGAAACCTAAAGCTCCTTTCGTGGTGTTCATTAACGTGCCTGTGTCGCAACAGTAGAACACGCATTATCTTCGCTTTGTCTTCATCCCTTATTAAGTCCTCTTTGTATAAATCCTCAGTAATTCTATACGTTATAGCTGGCAAGTCTCTCTCTTCCATATCTAAACAGACCAGCCCATCTTCCAAACATTTCCTGAGATTTAACAGAGAATGGAAACTCAGGGACGCAACATGAGGCTTTCCCCACCTATCAACACCTTCTTCAACATCTTCCTCATACTTGATCCAGCGAGCTGTTTCTTTCCATTCGCGATCATCGTGGGCTCCGAATAGTTCTCCAAGTTCGACGAAAATCTAAGGAGAAATATATAAATTAGGTACGTGTGCAATTCAGTTACTTTTTACATATTTTAAACATTTTAATTATCAACATATTACAATTATTTTTGGTTGAAATAAAACGTTCCTAGGAAATTCTGTTTAAACATTTTCTCGCGTGCAAGTTAATTATTTCCAGTGAGTTTTGGATCTTGATCGAGGAGTTTTAAATGTTTTCAACCGTTCTGTATAACTCAAAACTATCTAAAGACTATTTTTATAACAAATTCTCAACGCAGCCCTGTTCAGTGCACATTATGTTACTCACCTCATGAGGACTGTGGTCGTACATTTTCTTGAAAAGGGTCTGATGGAATTGTTCTCCGCCAGCATTTCTGCCGATGTGGACCAAAGATATTTTATGCCTTCGAAGAGCACGAGGATCATCTGATCGGTGGCTATCCAAGTGATCCCGATCGGCACCAGTGAGTTCAAGTTCTTCAGGTTGGATGGAAACTCTCCGATTTTTGTTGTAGCTGGATAGTTCAGATCTATCTTTTCCATGTCTCTTTCGTGCTGATGGATCGTCTGGAAGGGAATATTTGCGAAATTTCGAGTGGTGAACGTGATGATGGCGGCTGAAACAAGAGCACAATTAATTGTGTTAATTTACTAATGGTAGTATAATGGAGTAGAATAAATCCACTGCATTGAATGAGAAGTTCGCAGTATTTACCTATCAACAAAAACTATATTTACAGGAATCTGCTACATCGAACAGCAGATAAAATACCTATTTGAGTGATCTCGACGAGCATTTATTCTCAATATTAGAACAATAATTGTGTCGAGTGTTTATAATTATAAGTGAAATTATATCTTTTTAATTTACCTAAAATTTTGTTTTAATTTTATATAGAAGCTGGTATTGTAAATTTAGAAACATAATGTTCCAGGTGTCAGCTCAATTTAAACTCACACGTATTTTGTTATTCTCAAAGGGATAAAAACAAAAATAAAAATTCACCGAAGACAATTTAAACTCACAGAAGGTAGAATTTAGCCAATAAAACTTGGAAACTCAAATAAGGCACAATAAAATAACGCTGTTTCCAAACATTAACTTTGTACTAGCTTAGAATAAGCGACCACAAGTATTGTGCATAACTTCCCTGGACAAAGTATTTTATTCGAAGTTTCTATAATAGTTGAAGTACCAGTAAGACAAGAAATTAATATATTACTATAAACTTTGTGGAGGTTAGATAATTTTTAATAGTTTCCGATGAAAAAACGTAAAAAATATAAAATTAAGTCCTCGCTTTAAATTCCTCTTTAAACATACTTACTAAAAATACGTCTTTGTAATATAAAAGATCGTACTTAATGGGAATAAACGTATTCTCATAATTTCTTAAACACAAATAAAATTCCCCAAGTTCATGGAAGTAAGATCAGTAACTGAAAACAAAAATAGCCTGGATTTCAAGAAATATATATGTACGATTAAAAATTATTATTAAAAGAATAAAAGGCTATCAATACAAGACGAACTTTTGGTTGATCAAGTCATAATATTTAACATCCAAAAGTATATAACGCAGATTTAGCCCGGATAAGTGCAGTATAAATCATAAAACATCCAACGATGTCTCGTGTCTCCTTAATACTATTACTTTGTGTAATTTCAATTGGAATTACTAATTGTATTTCAAAAAATGCAGGGCATGCGCGAATAAATTTATCGGCTTGGCCGATAGTGAGTGTAAAAAGTCTCATCGATCAAGATGGAGAGGTGGCGGAGTTACAGCGTATAACTAATTTGGAAAGTGTGAGTAAACATTTGAAAATTTTGAATGCCAACACCAATGAAAAATTAAGTCAACTTTATAAATTGGATTTCGTCAGCAACGGGATAGAGGAATTAAAGCCCGGGAGTTTTAATAAACTCTCTTATTTACGCGAGTTAAATTTGAGTCACAACGTCTTGGAAACTATACCCGAGGGCGTTTTTAATAACATGGACGTAAGGGCATTAGATCTAAGCTCCAACAAAATTGAATACATCAATGAAGATGCCTTTCACGACATGCCTCGCTTAGAGCTCCTTTTCCTAAACGGCAACCAACTTAATTTCATTAACAACGAGTGGTTCAAGAATTGCAACAAACTGCATTATCTAAATTTAGCGCTAAATCAAATAACAGCCGTCCCTGCTAATGGATTTAAAAATATAAGGAGTATAGAAGTCGATATAATATTAAAACAAAATAAAATTAACTTCGTTCACGCGGACGCATTCAAAGGACTTAGCAACTTGGGGAATGTGCGTTTGGATGCCAACAAAATAAAATCCTTAAACGAGAAGGTTTTTGAATCAGCTGAGACTATTAAAGTACTGAATTTAAATGATAATGAAATTTTATGTTTGCCTGAAAATCTGCATAATATATTAAAAGCAGGCATGACGCTCTTAGATGGTAGTAATAAATGGGATTGCAACTGCGCTAAGCGAGTGGAAGAGTACGCAAGGAATAATGTAAGGAATATTAAACTGGACAAAACACTGATAAACTGTCGAATTCAGAGGATTGAGGAGAAAATGGCTGCAATACAAAATATTTTAGATAGATCAAAAAATAATAACAATGTTAATACAGTTTGAATTTCCTGTAAATCTAATAAACAAATTGGAATATCAAAAATTATTTTGTTTAAATACCAATATCAAAAGCAAAAGATATCATCTTCCATCAGTAATAGGCATGGGTAATCTAAAATTTGAAATGCCACACTAAAAATAACTGAAGATCGTGCACGTGCATTAAAATAAATATAAATCGTACCGCTGTCTGACAAATGCAGAATGCTCATAAGTGACGGGCATAATAAACCTTTAGTTGGATTTAGTGAAACTACAGTTAATTAAAAACCATAACGCACACCACAGAATAAATAAAGCTACTAATAAAACAATAGCGTTCCTTTCGTTGAGTTGGCAATAGTGCCAAATTCATGCATTCATTTACAGTACACGCCAATTAAAAATAACGTCCTTAAATGACTTTCCAATTCATGTCGGCAAACAAGACTATTACAATTATTGTTTTATGAAATCAAATTAGGTAATACAGAAAACTTCACATTTCATCGAATTACTTAAACCCACTTCTCGTAGAATAATTAACGCTTAACAGTCTTTAAATATAGGTATAAGCATGGATGGTAATGAATAGGATCAAGTTTTTCCTAAATTTGAAGCATGAATCTCGTATTAGACCTAGGGCGAAAGTGACAGAACATTAATTTGAAATTATTAATTGTTCCTTCAACGCTATGGCCCCTTTCTGAATTTGTAATCTAACATTAAACTGTACAGTGGGGTGTTACGTATTTACATGATGCATTAGCCTACTACATTGAAGTCATTTACAATTGCAATAACTTACCTTATTTGAAAAATATCACTAGTGAAAGACCTAAGAAAATAAAATAAAATTACTTTACCGATGTAAGATTTCATTTGTTACTAATTTTATATTTCGGATAAAATTCTAGAAATTAGATGTCACGATTCGTTTCTAAAATTAATAATATTAAAATATTATACCTAATTATCAACGATTTACCTTTCTCAAATCAAAATTCTTTATTCAAACTAAAACATTAATTAACTTTTGAAATATAATTTTTATTAATTGCGAAAATCTGAAGCAAACAGTAATTACCGGTTATTATAAAGTTAGCTTTGAAAGACAAAAATTGTTTGAGTCCCATTAAATTAAGTCTTAATAAGTTGCGGGGTTGAAAGTTAATAACGTCAAAGTCCCTGAAAGCGGATATTACATAACTCTAGCTGGAATATTCCTGTAGATAGATCCTGCTGTGGGAAACACTGAATGTGAACTAGTAATAACATAGAATTATATGTGCAATTACCATCTGCAATTAAATGTTAGTTTATAGTGTTATTTGGAATGTGTTGCATAGTAAAGAAGTGTTATAAAACCTACCTAGAATTTATGGTGAATTAAAGATATTTTCATAAATTTACTAAGACAATTGTTTTAAAAAGTTTACCCGTTTGTTATTGTATGAAATTCCATGATTCAGTACTTAAAGATCATTTAATTGTGGGTATTTCTCTGCACGATTCCACTAAGATCTACTAATAGGAGTTGAGAAACATTAATAAAATTATAACGGCTCTTTACATTTTTACAAAGTTTAACAATACATTTTTAATATGCCGATTTAACACCTTCACCCATTTTATAATTATGAGTTAAATTTAGCCGTATAAAGCTTTATATGTAACCGATTCTCTAATACTTACAGAGTAAACTAATTGGAATAGCAAACAATATGATATGCAATAACGTAGTACAATTTTAAAGGAAATAAAAATTATTGACTTAGTACAATTTTGTTTACAAGTGTGTAATTTATTAATTCTAATCGAGGCAAGAACAAATAAACTAATATTAGCTTTATCCCGAGGAACTTTAACAAAGTTAAACAACAATAATTGTTTTTATAAGAGAATTCGTTTGTAAACTTAAAGGTATGCTATATTAATGCACCGCTCCAAATTTATATTGGAATTTTTATATTAGGGGAAGAGTGGGTAATGGGAGTCAGCGGGCAATGGTGGTTAACACAAATCTACAAAACTATATATGCTATAGTCGTATAAACGATTTTTTCACCCTGCTCTATACTCTCATCCACCATTTTGAATGACTCATACGACTAGCCGCCCGCGTTTCAAAGTAATAACATTATTTTGTTTTGGCGCCTAGCCAATGTAAATTTTTGGCGAAGTAAAATAATAGAATCAAGACTTTTATGTGTATTTAGTCAGATGTTCAAAATAGTAATGGGCAACTTAGATAACGATAGTTTATAATTTGTTTTTTTTATTTTTGATTTTACCTCATGAATCTAGTTGTGGGTAATGAGAGTCAGATGATTTATACTGATATATATTTGTGTAGATGCCAAAAATACGGTCCAGAATCACCGAACATTTTTCCTGGTCTTCTGATAGTCTAAAAAAGCCGTGCAGCTTATTGAACACAGTTATTTTATAAGAAAAACTGCTAAACCAATAGATATACTGTGAAGGTTGCGCGATTCATGCAAATTAAGGTCTTATCAAAAAGGAGATTTGCCAGCGGCAGATGTGTCATCCAAAATCTGGAAATATTTCCCCGTGTCAAGATGATTCAAACAATGGGCGAGCGCCCGGTCAAAAGACAAAGGATTTGTGCCATCAAAAGGGCCCATTCAAAAAACATCTCGACCACGCGCCAAATGGTAAAGTGGTTTGACCAAGGTCGCTCTACGGGTTGCCAAATGGCCAAAACCGCTTCCGGGGTGCCATAAAGCTATGAAAGTCCCGACGTGAGAGGGCGTGGTCGAGTAAAGAAACCAAAGTTGCCGCCTTGGTCGCCCAGGGACAGGTATCAAACGGTGGTTGGTTGTTCGTCAGAGGGGGTAGGCCGCGTGGAGCTGGAACAACCCTGATTGGCCAAGAAAAACCAGTCAGTGATTAACAGGTAGAGGGTGAGTCAGAGAAGAGTCCCCGGAGAGCAGTCTTCTTGCAGGCAGTCAGGTAGACGGTCAGATAGAGGGTTGATCGTGGGAGTCTTCTTGCGGACAGGGAGATAGTCAGAGTCCCCGGGTATAGTCACGAGGAGACGAGCGAGCGGGCGAGTCGATCGGACGGGCAGTCACTGAAAGTCGGTTTCAAGATTGATTGAGTCGTAAGAAGTCTTCTGAAGGTGACGGTCGATCAGAGTCACTGGGGGTAGCCCAGGTGGCGGTAGCTCCGAGTGTTGGGGGCGGTTCAGAGGAAAAGTTTTGTGGGTTGAGTTCATTGTGAAATTGTTCAGTGCCTTTGGGAATATCTTCAACGCCGTTCCTCTGGGAGTTTTGGATTCGTTGGCTGCCGTCTTCAGGCGCGGGGCTCACTGGATACAGGCGAAGAATATTTATTTTCTTCTTTCTTTAGTTTTATTCAATTCCGTAGTTAGAGAATAGGTGTCGCTAGTTTGGTCTTCATTAGTGGCGCAATATTTATTTAGTTCACTCGTTATCTTCACGAGTGGTGTGTTAGTTTGTTTGGTTGGTTTCGATGGCAATAGGGGGAGGATAATTCCGTCTCTCTCTCTCTCTCTCGCATGCACGTGCACACACTCACACACACACACACACACACACGCACACACGCACACACGCACACACACAAAGCAAGTATGGTCGACCAGTAAACATAATAAGTCAATTTAATCAATAACATTTTGCAATAACAAAGTTTGGGCCCAATCAATTCAATGAATAATTACATAACGATTATATAGGTAACACAATTTCATAACAGTCAAAAGGTATCTCCTTTTCACGATAATTATAAGGTCAACTGCAGTGTAGTAAAATAATGAATAAGTAATTCTTACTCACCAAGGTCATTCAATTAAATCCAATTCAGGGTAAATCAATTCCCAATCAAATATTTTATGTTATGACGAAAGTTTTCTTACATTGTTTTATTTTAATTGTGTATTTAACTAAATTGATTCCTTTTCAGCTAATTTCGTATTATTTTGGTAAGGCACCGACGGGGTTTTATTGTCGCGTGGTCTGTTTCATTTCGGGATTGAGTGTTGCCATTTTTGCCGTTTATTAGGGGTTGCGGGTTTCTGATTGTGATCGCACTTCCAGTAGCTTTTAGCTAAGTTAGTTAATTCCTGGGGTCCCAGACAGTCGCCTTTGTTCGCCCGTTCATACGAATTTCGTGTCCATCATGGGGCGTTACCCGGCAACCTCTGGCCTGTGGAGCTCTCTCAAAGAGAAAGCAGATCATGTCCTGGAGATCGTAATAACATCCTGGTGGGACTGTCCTTTTATTCCCGTTAACCGCTTTTGTTTACCTAAACGCTTAACCTCGGGATGTCGCTGGCCGCGTTGTTTTAGAACTGCGTTCGTACCGAACCAATTAAATGTCGCCACCTAGCTTACTCGCAACTTTGCGTTAAGCCGTATGGATTCCCATGATGATGGTGACCATGATTGTTGAAGGCTTTGCCGGAGATCAATTCTTATCTTGAGCTTTTAAAGTTCGGACTTGTAGATATTTTACCACTGAGGATCCCTGCGCTTAACCCAGCTTGTGGTACGCTAAGTTGCAACATTCGCGTTCTTGCCGTGTTCATTTGTCATATAAATTTTCAAAGTTAAAGAATGAAAGAGGACTTTCTTAGTAACAGAACTTTCCAAAGTATTAAAATCATTGAATAATTCAAATAACCAAGTTTAAAGCCAACAGTTAAAATCACAGAAATCACATAAATCACACACACAGACGCACGAACGACTGGACCTTCCTTTTGAATTCATTCTTCATTAAATTTTCACTTCGCTTACTCTCAATAACAGTTCTCACCTTAATGGCGTAATTTTCTTTGACGTGACATTTGCCTACGAATTCTGGGATACTACGAAACCAACGAGAAAGGGTTCCTACCTAATACTAGACGATCACAGGTAATTTTGGTCAAATAGAGTTTCGGGTTGATTTGAATCTCCCGCCATTTCCGCTTGCGGAATGTTTAAATAAGTGTCGCTTTAGAGCGCATCAGCGAGGTATCCCCTCAAAACGTCACAATACTTCTCTCAAGTCTTTAAAACAAAATATACCTTGCCACCACGCCTTGGACGACAAACTATCTTCAGTTTTGAAGTATAAGACGAATTAGCATATTTAGTGAAAAATTGAGGATGATGATGCAGAAAACAGATGTATTGTATGGGTGACCACCATTGCCTCCACATCGGTACAATGAAAGTTAAACCTATGTATTTTTTTTAATCTTTATTATTTCCAAAGTTGATCGCCGAAGTGATTAAACCTGATCTCATTTTATAACTGAATTTTATTATAAGGCGGTTAGAATACACATTTTATTTTTAAATAAGCTTTTATTAGAATTCTTGCTTAAGTGACTATTATCCTCTTTTACCCAACTTTGAAAATATTTAATAAAAATGATAACACTTGTAATAGGTATGTATCTACAATAGTAGCAAGTAGCTTTTGGTTTATTTATACATATAATAATAATAATTGAGTTGGCATGTGAGAGTGTTTTATGAGAAGATATCACAGAATCAACTAATGAAACAAGTTCGAGTTTTACCTTTCCTATAGTTATTTGTAAAAGGTCAGAAAAACAAACAATGTTGTACAAAACGTGTTTCACATCTTGCGCTTCTATATTGTTTAATCAATCGGTCTAAGTATAAACTAGGAAGTTCGATTAAAGTTTTATAACTCTTCCAATGCAAACAACCGCATAATTCAAATCTGAAAAAGAGTTTTCTGGAGCTATGGAAGTGATTACACGAACACTCCATTAGCCAAATGAAAAATATACTGGCGCATTAAGAAAAAACTTGAAAACAATGTTAAGAATGCCATTGAAGGATTTTTCAGACTGAAATATGTTCTTTGATGTGAATGCTATGAAATTTTAGTTCAAGAACTTTATAACTTTAGTTTAAACGTGGGAATCTTTTCTGCATATATTTGATTTGCTCGTAGTTTTCTAAAGTTGTTCTAAACTTCTCTAGTAAACATTTAATTTTATATTGTGATGAATTGATAAACATTGGATAAATTAACGGTCGATAAAGAACCCCCTGGCAAAAAGTATTTATCTACGTTAAATTTAAATTGACCAATTTTCCAAAAGTAGATTTTGTGTGACCTTTCGGTCTACATCTTGTCACTGACATTACAAAAAAATCTACGTTCCCTATGCTTTTGGGATGTTCTTAGTCTCATTACCAGTTATAAATACAGAATGGAAGGATATATTATTTAAACCATTTTATTTTTACATACAATATCTGCATGTAGATCCATTAACAATACATTAGATAAAGGTTTCACGGTTAAGTATTAATCATAAAATACTGTAAAATGGTACCTACATGTTTCATAAAATATCATGAAACATAAAATGTTCCAGGAAAGCGTTTTGTAGAGAAGACATAAGTCACTTTGAATTGAAGCCAAGCGTTCTCGATTTTCACTGAGATATCTTTTTGTTGCAAATTAAATTAAGGCAATTTACTATGTAATCACTTCACAAGAAGTATATAATGGAAAGGAAGGTTAAATAATTTCCGACCCCAAACCTGTATACATCTTGTACATTGCGTGAGTAACACAAACTTGAATTTACTGAATAAAATCATTTTTGAAATAATGACTATGGAATATCAGATCAATACCTTTGCTACAACAATATTATTGCGTTTAGTTTCCGTTCTCGAGGGATTTCTATGTTCTCCTCTCTTAGTGATCGAATCAAATGTTTCCACACCTGATACATAAATTATTATAAAATAGTGTAGTATTTGACTAGGGATTTGTTATCATGACTGATACAAAGCTTCCGCAAGTCGTGCCAGTATTATCATTTATATACAATGTAAATATGTATGTTCTATTTTGGTAAACCTAAAACAATAATCTCGCGAATGCAAAGTTGATTTATGAACTTAAAAGCGTTAAAGTACATAAACAGCAACAGTTGTATCGAAACACGCAAATAATTATAGTAATGAAAGTAAGAGACTGAAGACTTCAAAAATTGAAGACGACTTTTTATCGCTTATAAAAAAATTCTTGTTTCTCATTGGCAATAGGAGTAAGTGATAAGATATACAGGGTGATTCCAGTTTTTAGTAAGTTTTGTGTTTTTAGAGATATGTCAATGATTTTTTTTGTATATTTATCACACGCAAAAAGGCGGATTTTTGATCAATAGAGTACTTACATGTCACTCTTATCATCTCTTGTTTAAATAGAGAATCTCATCTTTGTTATGTCATTTGTCAATTTCGGAAATGTTTCTTTGACATCTATTTTCAATTTTAATTTTTAACATAAAGTCTTTAAAATCGGTTTAAACTGTGCTTATAAGTTCCGGTTAGAATATACGATATATAAATTGTTATCTTCGCCAGAAATTAGTTGATTAAAAAATTATTGCATTTTTCTTTTTCATTTCAAGAATTATAATTTTTTTAAGTGGAAATCCTTCTGGTATACCCAGATATTTAAAAACGCCGCACAGTGCGTTATTTCAATAAACTGACTTAATTCCAAAAAGTGAAAGTCGGTCAACTACAAGAAAGCATGTGTTTTTGAGTAAATAAAGGTTCCATCTAATTAACTGAAGCATAGTTAGTAACTTGTTTTACGTTTAAACCCGACTTATTACATATTGACGAATTTTATTGTCTTCATTTTACTCGATTTCATCACTTTTTGCAGGGATACAAACTATGTCAATATTTGTCCATGTAGTAATTATCTTTTTATTTTGCGATTAAAGTGTACTTTTGGGAAATGATTTCCAAAATTGCGTCAAAATAGTGACACATGTTTTTGTTTTTCTTTGTTTATGAAAAGAGATGTTTAATAATAAAAACCAAGGTTTGTTTAGAATTATAAAAAATATATCTCTAGATAGAGTTTTCAAACAAAATACATTTTGAAGCTTATGCAAAACTCTACAAATTGCATTATAATTTTTCTGCTTTTGAGTGCGGTCTTGGGACATTTTACATTTTGCATATCAGCGCGCGAAACTTAAAAAGTTAATAACTGGATAGGCTGTATATTTTTGCATTTATGACTTTTGTAATATCTTTGAGATATTTGTACACAATGATTTTTCTATTTTTTTTACTTATTTATTTCACAACGCACATTGCTCGCCAAGGTATAGGCTTCTTGGGTAGCCTTTTTGAAAAATTAAACACACTGTCAAGAACATAATCGATGTTTTACTTCTGCGTCCACATGTATAAATTATTTTATGTTTATACAAGTAAGTAAATAAAAATAAAACTTATATTAAAAACATAAAATAAATCCGTTTTTACTCTACATCTTCCTCGGAAAGTTCGGAATCTGAAGAAGTTTGTACAGCTCTTAACAATTTTAAAGAATCTTTGCTAAATTGTTTAGATTTCTTTGGTAAATGTACATGATTTGAAAGAAGAAATCACTGAATCCGATGTTAATAAGAATCTTTTTAAGATGTCTCTATTCGTGTCAACTCTGAAAGTTTTACGTGTAAAACTTTCTTGAAATCGCTTGTATTTCTTATTTCGTGATTCCTGAGCTTCTTCCAAGAGTTCGTTAATAGGCAGTAAATAACCGTATAATATCTTTTCCACTGACCAGTATTTTGTGTATGTTGGTTGGCATATAATAACAGGAATAATTCTTCAAGAACAAGTCTTGTGTTTTTCGCTCATATTCCCCGAATGTATCGGTATTTATTTCTAAACCGCTAGAGAGAGTTTCCAAAATAACTATGAAGTGATAGATTAAATCATGGTTAAGGCCAGTGTTTTTAAATATCTCAGTGTACACGGAGATTTCCATAAAAGAGGGTGATTCTAATTAAGAAGCAACCTTTTTAATTATACCTAGATATCATTACATCAAAATAAAAAGATCTGACAATTTTCCTGGAAAGTTAATAAAGTCGAAAAAGTTATTGAAAATTGAGGTAGCTAAATCACTTAACACATGAAATATGTGTTTAAATCGCATGTCCTTATTAGAACTTTTATGCATTTAACTTAATAGTCACAAAAATAATAAATATGAATATTCGATTGTGAACGTAATGCATGTTTTGTTTTTTGTTTGCGAAATATGTAATTTGAAATTTAAAACATTTATTTTTCTAAATTATAATATTACTAGCAGACCCGTCGTTCTTCGAACGAACTTATGGGTAAATTGTCTTGCTAAAAGGGGCGAGTTTGAGATGTACATAAAGAAGAAAAATTAAATGTCCGTTTAATTTCCTTATTTTATTTTAATTTTATTCGAATTTATTTTATTTAATTTAATTTTATTTCACTTTATTTTCCTTTCCGTCATCTCCCCTGGTA
>JAWQRP010001724.1:0-17910 GCA_033557875.1 Quadriops clusia | reverse complement strand
GTTCCCGTTACATTTACATTAAATATATATAATTTATTTATGTTACATTTACATTTCATTTATGTATCCACTGATTACGTTTTTACTATGCACATAAAGGGTATGTAAATTTTACAACAATTGTTTATATATCCTCTGATTCTTTAAACTTGCAAAGGAGAAACGTGAACTGAAACGTTCAGTGCAGGCTGGGTAGATAGGTGTTGTAGGAAATTCGCATTTGAAGAGCAATAAACTGTACATGCAGTTTCATATAAAACATTAATAGTCCATATTTCGTATAATTTTTATTATAAAACCATATACCTATGTGTGATAAAACCACCAAAACATTTATACTTGGATTTTTAAAGCATTGAACATATACAGGGTGGGCGAAAAGTGGCTTTATTTTTAATAATGCAACAATCCATTTGTTGTCAATGTAACAATCAAAATACAAATATCATTTTTCACTATTATTATTATCATTCAATGTTATTATTTATTACTCCTATTATATTCGGTAAAGCAACTTTCGCTCACCCTGTATATAATATTTTCCTGTGTTTACAGTTGGTTTACAGTAACCTCACTTTTCGGCGCGTCCATATCTGTAGACAAAAGTTCAATTTTCAAGTCAATTTCAATTGGACGTACATGTACAAAATTTCCTTTCTAGAAGCTGTTAAATTATACTATCAACATTGATAATAACATAAACTTAACATAAGACAAGTGTTGACTTTCTAATGTGACATGTTGAAGATATAAGATAGAATTTTAATTATCAAAAGTTATGTATAATTAAATTAAAAACAATATTTTCACGTTCCAAAGAAAAAGGATATAATAAATAGTGCTTGTGCAGTTAACTTATAGTTATTTCTAAAGAAAAACTATTGTGTCCCACATAACCTCAAAATGTTTTCAATTTGTAAACAAACTCACCCTGCAACAGGCGTTGAACACGCAATAAGTTGCCATTTTTTCAGCAAATCAGAAAAAAGTCTAGTTACAGCTGGTGCGAACATAATTAAAATTTTTCGACTTATTCCGGACATAGAGAGCAAAGCTCGAATTGAACGTTATACAGGTATAATAATAACTACAGCATTTCTATTAATCTTATGCCTGACTACTTATTTATTTATTACTATATCCTTGTAGAAACTAGGCCCCCAAAGTCAAAGCTAGAATGTGTCGCACAATACAAAATGTTTGGAAACATCATATCGATGCAAAGTGTAAATCTGGCAAATGCCCCTAGAGATGCTCTATTACTGGGATTTCAAGATGCAAAATTGTCAGTAGTGGAATATGATCCAGAGCGACACGATTTAAAGACATTAAGTTTGCATTATTTTGAGGAAGAAGATATGAAGGTACAAAAACGATAATT
Organism: Quadriops clusia; assembly: GCA_033557875.1. Classification (NCBI taxonomy): domain Eukaryota; kingdom Metazoa; phylum Arthropoda; class Insecta; order Coleoptera; family Hydrophilidae; genus Quadriops; species Quadriops clusia. The sequence continues at coordinate 16,529 of JAWQRP010001724.1, read as the reverse complement.
TATAAGTCACAACAATCAATATTAGAAACTGATTCATATTTATTTAAAAGTTATTTTTAGTGTTTTCTTTTATAAACAGAATTTTGCATTACTTAAATGATTCTATGTACCAAAAGTATTAAACATAAGGGCCAAATTCACTATCAGATCCGTTACCTTATACAATGACACCGAGTATAGTATTTGTAGAGTAGAAACCTTACACGATCAGTAATACTGACAGAATTTCAATAATACTTTTAGTATTACTGATCATGTGAGTACCGCTTAAAATTCTAAGCACCACACAACTGTTTCTAAGAACCTTTTGGGTATTACACAAAAATACAAAGGGTTGCCTCTCTACCCCAATACCATACTCACTGATGATGGACTGAACGTGAATATCTCAGGTGACCCCAAATTACCAGTCAACGGCCTGCAGGCAGTTGCAAGGTTTGCGGATCTGGTCCGGATTGTACTACACATTATACGACTTATGCCTATAGGCCGACGTTGTAGGATTTTGACTGTAGTCCGTTAATTTTAGCTGATTGATCAAAAAGATAATGGAATAAAAATACCACAATAATGATGTGTACCTATGTCTCATCCGCAGATCCTGTATTGGGAATTTTTAAATTTTTTCATCTCCTTTCTAATCACGATCAGCAAATTATTTATTTTTTAATTGTATCAATAGTATCCTTTAATTTTTTGTTAAATTAACTATCATCTTTAACTTAGTGCACTTAAAAATGCAACGGGTAAAGGTGATGAAAACCGAAAGAAATGGGAATTTGTTTTTTATTTTATTGATTAAAAAAAAAAGATCAACAGGAATCGGTAGCAAACGGAAAATTGACAGAAAGCCACGAATTTAAAGTTAAGATAGTGAGTCGCGAATGGTTTCTTCAGGCACAAATTCGAAAGAGCAGTTCGTGACCTTCAGACTGCCATTTTAAACTAACAGATGAATCGTGTGAAGACATTATTATTCTACACTAAAGTTATAATTTATAAGGGAAATTAACGGATAAAATTATACAATACATCCCATTAATTTATACTTACTTATGAATCTATTGTATATTCAATAAAGATTCTAAAAATCTTTCTATGATTTTTTTAACAATTTCAGGATGGATGGACTCATCATCATCATGTACCCATTGTTCGAGCTGACCCAGAAAACCGTTGTGCTGTCATGACAGTCTTTGGCCGAAAGCTGGTAGTTTTACCATTTCGTAGAGAAAATGCAATTGATGAAGGAGATCCTGCTGATATTAAACCAATGACTACAAGCTCCTATGGTTCAAAATCTCCAATTTTAGCGTCATACATGATTATACTGAAAGATTTCATTGATAAAATCGACAATATTATTGACATTCAATTTTTACATGGTTATTATGAACCTACATTACTAATTTTATATGAACCTTTAAAGACATTTTCAGGGTTAGTACATAAAATTTCTGCGTAATTTATACACTTAAAAAGATCTAAACTAATCCGAGTACATTTCTAAACTATTTCTTTCTCGATTCTAGGAGAGTTGCAGTTCGAACAGACACTTGTGCTATGGCTGCAATTTCGCTTAACTTGCAACAAAAAGTACATCCCGTAATTTGGAGTGTTTCAAATTTGCCGTTTGATTGCACCAAAGCTGTTCCAATTAAAAAGCCTCTTGGCGGAACTTTAATTTTTGCAGTAAATGCACTTATTTACTTGAATCAAAGTATTCCACCTTATGGAGTTTCATTAAACAACATTGCAGAAACGTGTACAAATTTTCCTTTGAGTAAGTTCACTGAAACTATTGCATGACATGGGTTTATCAAACTACATAATTTCTTCTAGAACCACAAGAAGATCTAAAAGTTAGCTTGGACTGCGCTCAAGTTGGTTTTCTTGAGGAAGACACATTAGTATTATCTCTAAAAGGCGGAGAATTATATGTCCTAACCTTATTAGCAGATAACATGCGATACGTTCGAAGTTTTCATTTCGAGAAAGCCGCAGCTAGTGTTTTAACAACATGTGTTAGTATTACATAATATCATCGTTACCCATGGCAATTTAAATTTTTTTAAATATACATTTTTAGATTTGCATCTGTGAAAACAACTTTTTATTCTTGGGATCCCGATTAGGAAATTCCTTACTTTTAAGATTTACTGAAAAAGATGAAAGTCAAGTTGTTGTTATCGATGATTCAGAAGAACCATCTGCCAAGAAAACAAAAGTTGCTGAGGATGAAACTGAACCATTACAATCTTCTGAACCAGAGAGAGTTTTAGACTCTCTCAACGATTGCATGGCTAGTGATGTGTTAGATATCAAAGATCCTGAGGAATTGGAAGTGTACGGAAATGATAAGCAAACTAGCTTACAAATTGCTAGCTATGTATTTGAGGTTTGCGACAGCTTAGGAAACATTGGTCCCTGTGGAAACATATCACTAGGAGAACCCGCATTTTTAAGTGAAGAATTCGCAAATAACCCTGATCTTGATCTGGAGTTGGTCACCACATCAGGATTTGGCAAGAATGGAGCTTTATGTGTTCTTCAAAGATCAATTCGCCCACAAATTGTTACAACTTTTACATTGCCAGGTTGTACTAATATGTGGACTGTATCCAAGACAGATGACAAACATGCATTTTTAATCCTAAGTCAAGAAGAAAATACTATGATTCTTCAAACTGGCCATGAAATTAATGAAATAGATAGCACAGGTTTTTCAACTCAAGGCCCCACAGTTTTTGCTGGAAATTTGGGTAGCAATAAATATATAGTGCAAGTTAGTACTATTGCAATTCGTTTATTGCAAGGTACAACTATTTTACAATATATACCACTGGATCTAGGGTCTCCCATTGTATACGCTTCTTGTGCTGATCCCTACATTTCATGCTTGACTTCTGATGGTCAAGTTGTTACCTTGATGTTGCGTGAAACTAGAGGAACAGCTAAACTTGTGGTTAGCAAATCTACTTTAGCAAATGTAAGTATTATTAAATATTTCAAACAAGTTTTAAATTGGAAACAAATACCTGTTCATTTGATATAAGTTTCACTCATAGCACACAGATCAATTGTAGACGAACCTAATATAATTGCACAATAATATTACAAATAATCCAGGCTCTACGAGTAAAGCTGTAATTGTGCAGATATTAACGTATTAACTTTTTTCTCATAGACGCCTGCTGTAACAACAATTTGCATGTATAGAGATGTATCTGGCCTCTTCACAAATAAAATTCCCGATGAATTTACGTACATTCCTGAACATTTCATTAAAGACACTGATCCCAAAACTGAGGTTGAAAATGAAGATGATTTGCTCTATGGCGATGACAGTGACTTTAAGATGCCAACCTTAAACCCTCCACCACCAAAGCCAAAAGTTTACTACAATTGGTGGAAAAAATATTTCATTGATGTTAAACCAACATATTGGCTGTTTGTAGTCCGTGAAAATTCCAACTTGGAGATCTACTCTGTACCCGACTTTAAATTGTGCTTTATTGTGCGTAACTTATGCTTTGGCCACAAAGTTTTAGTTGATCAGTTGGAATCAGTTTCCCCCATCAATCCAGGTGGTTCCTCTGTAACTGAGGAGGCAATTCAAAAAGAATTCCCTGTCAAGGAAATCCTTGTTGTTGCATTAGGGAATCATGGTTCCCGACCTATAATGATGGTACGCTTACAAAATGACTTGCACATTTATGAAGTATTTCGATTTCCAAGAGGAAATTTAAAATTAAGATTTAGAAAATTGCCACATGAAATCATGTACACTTCAGGAACTGAAGGATTAATTGATACAGAAAATTTTGACTTCTTTGCTTTGCAAGAACGAATTGCTAAATTAAGGTATTTTAACAATATAGCTGGCTATAATGGCGTCTTTGTATGTGGAGCAACACCCCATTGGATATTTTTGACATCGAAAGGAGAATTAAGGACACATTCCATGAATATAGATGGAGATATTCTAACATTTGCTCCTTTCAACAATGTAAATTGTCCACAGGGATTTTTGTATTTCAACAAAAAGGTAATTGGTATAACTTATTTTTTGGATAATTTAACCATTATTTTGTCTTTTAGTCTGAATTGAGAATAGGTGTACTTCCAACTCATTTAAGTTATGATGCACCATGGCCTGTTCGTAAAGTGCCCCTTAGGTGCACACCTCACTTTGTATCTTATCACTTGGAATCAAAAACATATTGCTTAGTGACCAGCGCAGCAGAACCTTCAAACCAATATTACAAATTTAATGGTGAAGATAAAGAATTGTCTGTTGAAGATAGAGGAGAAAGATTTCCTTATCCTCCACAAGAAAAGTTTAGTGTAATGCTATTCTCACCAGTTTCTTGGGAAGTTATCCCAAATACTAAAATGGATCTTGAAGAGTGGGAGCATGTAAACTGTTTAAAAAATGTCTCCTTGGCCTATGAAGGTACACGATCTGGTTTAAAGGGATACATTGCTGTAGGAACAAATTACAACTATGGAGAAGATATCACATCTAGAGGACGAGTAAGGGCTGTAGTTTCTCCTCTTATGTTCACATTTATAGATATTGCTATTTTAGATATTAATTTACGACGTTATCGAAGTTGTGCCTGAACCTGGTCAACCGTTAACTAAGAACAGATTTAAGGAAATTTATGCAAAAGATCAAAAAGGGCCAGTAACTGCAATATCTCAAGTGAAGGGATTCTTGGTGTCGGCTGTTGGACAAAAGGTAACAAATATTTATTTGTTGATATCTAATAGCACAGATATTTGTGCGAATAGAATAAACTAATTTTACGTTTTTAGATTTACATCTGGCAGTTAAAGGACAATGACTTGGTGGGAGTGGCATTTATTGACACACAAATCTATACACATCAAATCCTTTCAATTAAGAGTTTAATCCTTGTCGCTGATGTATACAAATCTATTGCTTTGTTAAGATTTCAAGAAGAATATCGTACATTATCTCTGGTGTCTAGGGTAAATTTTATTTTTTATCTTCAGTTTTTCAATAATGATTGATTCCGCGACCATTCCAAGGAAAAAATATTGGAAATCTTAAAATAAAATGGCAATATATATATAGTTAAGCCATTGAATATAGAGTATATACTCTTTGGTTAAGCTATATTAAATAGACTTAATTTTCAAAAAATTACTATGTTTCAATATAAGTGATTATGATATTAAATTAACTTTCATGTTGTAGGATTTTCGTCCCTGTGAAGTTTTAGCAATTGAATATTTAATTGACAATACAACAATGGGATTTTTAGTGTCTGACACTGAAAAAAATTTAATTTTATACATGTATCGACCTGAAGCTAGAGAATCCTTTGGAGGTAATAAATAAACAGTACTTTATTTGTGTTAATTTAAGACTATTATTTTATTTTCAGGGCAAAGACTTCTAAGGAAAGCAGATTTCCATCTGGGACAATCGATAAATTCATTTTTCAGAATAAAATGCAAAGTGGGTGAAATTGGTGAAGATAGAAAACAACTAACGGGAATAGACAAGAGGCACATTACCATATTTGGTAAGTTTTATGAATATTATGACAGAGTACCTATATTTGGTTACTAAATATTTTAGCCACTTTGGATGGAGGGTTAGGCTATATTATGGCTGTACCCGAAAAGACTTATAGGCGATTGCTCATGTTACAAAATGTACTAATATCTCAAGGATCCCATACTGCAGGTTTAAATCCAAAGGCGTTCAGGTATTAATGTTGTAGTTTCTTGTATTAATCAAGATAAATTATGTTTATGTTTTTACAGAACTTACAACAGCTGGAGGAAACTCAATGCTAATCCATCACGAAGCATTATTGATGGAGATTTAGTGTGGAGCTTCCTTCAATTATCGCTGACTGAAAAAACAGAAGTGTCTAAAAAAATTGGGTCAAAACTAGATGAATTAATCGAGGACCTTGCCGATCTTCAAAAGTTAACTTCACATTTTTAACTTTTTTATTTATGTTAATAAACGGTCTTTAGTATATTTTCATTTTTTCTTTCGGAATAACCCCAAGACAAAAATCAATAAAATGATCAGGAATATTTTGAGTAAGGAAAAAGATGCAAAAAGAATTATTGCTTTATTTTATTACAACATTCAAGACCAAATTTTAAGAAATCACAGTAAAGTAAAACAAAAAATGCTTAGACAAAGGTATTAATTCCAACCAGTTATTTCATAGCTTTATGATCAATTTACACTTAGGAAAATATTTACTACATCACACAATAGTTATATCACGATTTTGTAAGTAATCAGATGTGAACTTATGACGTGATTCGTTTTTTACTAATAATGAAAAGTTGCTGTATATTTTGTAATAAAAATGCGAAACTATCGGCTAATTTTTATTGTTTGAATTATAAAAAATGCCAGGCACTTTGTTGGCAATTCACCTCTTAGATCAACAAAAGGGACGGTGTTTTTTATAATTCGCTGTTTTAAAATGACATAGGCTTACCATAAATTGATTACAAAATTCTTTCATTCATTTTATAAATGCAAACAGACTATATACAAACACATTTAAATTTCCACTGTATTAAATTGGACTACATAATGCATTTTTACAACCTCAGTAAAATAAATATTATTACCAGCAGGTTTAACATTGTCAGTTTTTATTATGAGTCACAAAAATTATATTTAAGCTATTAAATTTCTCACATTATTCATTGACCAATTTTGTTATAGTGAGGCACAGAAACTGGTTTAGCTTTTGACTAACAAAAGGAATGTTCTAACAATAACAACATAATTAGTTTAGCAGAGAAATAACAAGAACAATCAACAATATAAAATAATACAATTCTTTTATTCGTAGAAAAACATTTAGCTATCTTTAGAATAATTATGTTTACTTACAGATTTAAAAATATACTGGAACATATAATGACTATATTTTAAGCAAATTTATAAGCAGTCTTATTTTAATTAAGTCAAATAATATATTATAACAATATTTAGACAAAACCTATCCTCTGAGATAATATTTGCTGGGTCTCTTAGCATCTGAAACAAATTACATATGTTTTATTTACCATATAATTTTAAACTATTATGAACTTACATTTTTGTAAATCATTAAAATTCATATAAAATTTACTAAAGCCTCGATGACACGAAGCTCGTTTACTCGGTACTAGTGAGACAATGAGCAAGTAAACTAGCATCATGTCATCGAGTAAACCAACATGCTACTTTACTCGCCAAGAGCGTTCGAGCTTTTCAGGCGGGCAATTTGATGTTAGCAGTTTTCACAGAGTTATGTACCATAACTGTCGGCAAAATAAACACTAGTAGAACAACAATATAATGGCTTTCTACAAATGTAGAAAATAGTTTATTTAGGTGCATTATGTAAATATAGTTTTACATTTATTAACTCGTATGTCGTAAAATAAATAAATGAAATATTAAGAAAAAACATAATCAGAGTTTACTGGTCATGTATACCATTGTCATCCTATTGCTCTCGTATATAAAAATTTTATAATTCATGAAGTGGTAAAGCAAATCTAAGATGATAATTAAGAATAAATTAACAAAAACATTATATAGACAAAGTTCTGCAAAAGTCAGAAAGAGCTAATGTTATCGGTCGATTTGACCCTAAACGTATTACAGCTAACAAAAACACCCTGATCCGATAAAATAATTTACTCAACTAACTGACATTTGTACCATTAGTATATTTTTAAGGAATAGGTGGACGTACGGTGCTGAATTATGTGTATTTTATAAGTTATGTATAAATACAATATATCTCAGTGTTTTCTGCAAACATGCGGCCGATCCCAGGTTAATAGGTATGAAACTACTGTGACAAATTTAAATAATGTGAAATAAAAACAATTTTTTGCACTAAGAAAAGCATATATGCTTCTTATGCAGTGAATCAGTTCAATCTAATCAAGTCGCAGCAAACATGATTCTATAATATTCACAACTTGATTCAAATGATTTGGTGAAAATAAAGTACTCTTGTTCCTACTTTTGGGATATCATGCAAGTTGTGAGCTTCTGACAACTGGACTACTGATCTGATGCGAAGCAGCTTTATTGTAGTATAAAAAAGCTAGAGAATTTATTGCTAGTTTATACTTTTATAGTACTTCTAAATACTACTCTCTGTTTGTCAAGGAAATAGAATTAAAAATGAATTATTTATTTTACACAAGACATATACAATATATTTTTTTTCAGTTGATATGGCAAATACCATCTACAGTTTAAATTTACCTGATGTGTTAGAAGATCTTGTAATTCTCTGTGAGGCTTTTGCCACTGATTTTTTTGAACTTTTCTTAGTTAATTTTCTTTTACTACTATTTACAACTAGTTCTTCAGATTCCATTTCGGACCTTTCTTTAATTTTATTCATGATATCTACCATGGGTGCAGTATATCCTTCCATATTTTCTGTACATCTGCAATGGAAAAAATTCATGACGCATCACACAATTTACGATTAATATAGAAATTAAACAAGAATTAGACTTACCCATCTGAATTACTTCTTGGTGAACATCCGTTAGCATTGCACAATTTTTCCATATACCGATTATAAACATTGAGCATATGATAAGTTGGTTGTAACTCCTGCAGATTCAAATCTTCTATACTGCACAACGTATCATTAGTTTCTGTAATTTTTCTCTCCCGCTCTCTATTAGCTTGCTTCAAAATCATTTCCGGGTTATCTAATAATATTTTGGACCAATTTAATTTACCATTCTTCTTAATTTTTTTTCGTAGCAGAGGTTTGAGTGGCAAATTTGACTGTAGGGGTATTCTCTTAAATTTCTGTCTAATAAGTTTTGTTACTTTGAAGTTTTCAGAATTTCGTTTGGTTTTCTTTTGTTTAGTGCCCCATCCTTCTAAATTATCAAAGTCAAAAGTTTCATCATTTTTATATCCATAGTCTATTAATGCAGTATTAAACAATTTTTTTAGATATTTGTAATCAGGATTTGCCTCAAAATCTAGCTGCCCTAAGTACTTAAAGTAATCATAGATGAATCTTGGACATTGCGTAAAGCAAATATTTAAAAATATTTTTAAGTCAAAGAGACACCTCTTCTTTTTCTTTTCAACAATAATAGGATCGTCTACATCGTCAATCCAAGGTAGTGTACCTGTTAACCAGTATATCATATTGTAGCCTAAACATTCTAAGTCAGATCTTCTAGATGGTGATCCAATGTGAGCGTCTAAAGAGCAGAATAACAGCGTGCCAGCATGAGCTTTACGTTCATCACGTCCATAAACGCGATGACCAGAATCTTTTAAAAATCGACTGGCTAAGCCGTAATCTAATAAATAAACTTGATCTTGATTGAAACTTTTAACTTCATCGTTTTTAGGGTGGTTTTGTAGGTCCAGTTTAGACTGTTCAATAGTTCTTAACTTTACATTAGGCCTTAAATTCCTTGTAACACGAGTTAATTTACGAGCCCTACATGTTCTGATGGGATTTACTCCTGAACACCTTAGTAATGGCTTCCTTGGAGAGTTTAAAGTTAAAGCCTTGTTTTTGCTTTGAAGGAGTATGTTTGAAGCCTTTATGTCCGAATGCACGATTCCTTTGCTGTGAATATATTCTAGGATGTCAATAATTTGAGAAGCAATGGTTAACACAGTTTTTAAGTTAAATTTGTTTCTCTTTGCAGCTAGGATTTCCTCCAAATCACGTTCAAACCGAGGTAGAATTAAAAAGCGATATTTTCCTCCTTTTGCTACATGAGAGCCAGATGCTACGTAATGTGGGACCCCAAGGCTATTTATCTGTTTTTCATCTTTCCATTGACACACTGAAATTTATTTACATTTATTCATTGTACATGATTTGAGATATTGAGTGCGTGTTTCATAAAGAGAATACATTTATGTCATCTGCATAGAAATGAGTTAGTCAAAGTTGTTCGTTTCTAAGCAACAGGCAGCCATTTCAGTCAAGCATTAGCGCAAGTACAGTTCATTTTACGAGAGTTGACCAGTCTAAAGAATGCTGGTTATGTATCTCATTATTGTGAGTGGTATAATTGAAATTTATAATGCGTGAGAGAAAAATAATCGAATTTGGTGCCACTCTCTTTAATAGTTAAAATTCAGCTTATCAACCAAGGCGTCAATGAAACTACGCAATGGAAAAATAAACATTCAGCTGGACTTTTGGGGGAAAAAATTAAATGAAAAATCGACACTAATTCGAAACAATAAGAGCAGTGAAATAATTTGGTGTTAACTATTATATGGTGTTGACATGTATTGTGTTATATTCCATGTCCACTGCGACCTGTTTCTTTTGCCAATTTTCAGTTTCAACTTTATAGCTTACAATGATATATATATTAGGAAATAATTTGTACAACCGGATTAAACCGCGGAAATCATTTAAAGCACATCTATGTGTTGCATGAATTGCTATAGCACTGTCAAAACCTCACCCTTTCCTAGGTCTACTTTCGTGAAACAAACAGTAGTTTGTACTCGATATTTTAACTTTCCGACTGAAATAATAGCTTTGAAAAGTATTGGAGTGAAAGGTATAAGCACAGATAACCAGATAGCTCATCAGATAGGGAAAAAGCTTGCGGTTTTGAGCCTGAAATGACATCTTTTTGGGTATGTTCTGGCATCTTTTTTAAGATGGCGCTACGGGCAATAAATGTCAAATTTAAACGTTTAATTTCTTAAAAATGGTATCGTATTTAGTTTTAGCAGGTTTTTTTGAGACCAGCACGGCATAACATGATGCAAGATTTCATAGGCCTTCAGGAGTTATAATAAGTCGTGGAGAGCGATAAATGCATTGCATTTTTTACAGGCATAATGGGTTGTTTTTTTCTTCTTCTCCTTCTATTCTTTGAACTTTCTTGTAACTTAGGTAACCCTTCACATTTCTAATGAAAAGCATTAGTTGAGCTATCTGGTTATCTGTGGTATACCAGGTCTGTAAATATGAAACAGGAATTTGCTCTTAGAAGGCTCTACCTGTCAATTTAGTGACTGTCAAACTACGGCATTAGCGCATTTTCCTTCTGTTTAGATTTATAAACACTATTAGCTCATATTAATAAGAAGTTTCACACAAGAACATATTTTTACATATCCTTGAACATGTACAATTTTTTGCCTAACAATTATGATTTGCGGACAGCACTGATTTTTTGCTACCATTTGGAGAAAACGGCTGTAGAATCACATCGAATGGTTGTCGAAGCTTACGGTGAGCATGCTCTTGGCAAATCACAGTATTTTGAGTGGTTTAAGAGATTCAAAAGTGGCAATTTTGACGTAATAAGTGAAGAACGTGGAAGACTATCGAGACAGTTTGAAAACGCTGTTGTTGGATGAAGATGATGCTCAAACGTGACAACCTCTCGTGGATCGATTACAGTTAACACGAGAAGTTATCTCTCTACGTTTGAGAGCCATAGGAAAGATCCTGAAGATGGGAAAATGGGTTGCACATGAACTTAATGAAACACAGCAGGAAAACCAAAAAGCCACATGTGAAATGGTGCTTTCCAGATACAAAAGGAAATCATTTCTACAGCGAATTGTGACTAGTGATGAAAAATGGATAAATTTCGAGAACCCTCAAGCGTAAAAGATCATGGGTAACTAGGCAAGTCAGCGACATCGACTGCTAGGCCAAATCTCTTTATGGGCGAAACACAATGCTCTGTGTTTGGGGGAATCAAAAGGGTATTAGCCATTACAAGCTACTAAATCGTGGCGAAATCGTTAATACTGAACGCCACTGACAAAAAATTGTGTATTTGAATCAAGCAATGCGCGAAAAACGACCAGAATATCAAAAAAGGTAACACAAGGTCAGTTTGCTTCATGACAATGTACCATCGCACAGAGCAAAACCCGTAAAAGAAACGATTGAGGGGTTTGGTTGGCAAATATTTTCACATGAGGCTTACCCACCAGATTTGGCCCCATCCGATTATTATTTATTTGTACCGATGGGACACGCAGTTGCCAAGCAGCGCTTCAGTTCTTACGAAGATATAAGAAAATGGGTCAATGATTGGTTTGTCTCAAAGAAGCAACAATTATATTGGCATGGCATCCAAAAATTGCCATAGAGGTGGGAAAAATGTGTAGAAACAAATGGAGAATATTTTGAATAAACTACTTTTTACCATTTTCACGGAAATAATGTTTATTTTCTAAAAAAAAATTCCGGTTTCATATTTACATACCTGGTAAGTTTGCGAAACCAATAAAAACAAATTGGGGATAATATTGCAAAATTTATGCAGAAGGAAGCATCAGAGATTGTGAATGAATCTTAGAACAGTTTCGATGATGATAAGATATTCTTTTTATGAAAAATGGATTCTAGTGATATACAAATAAAAATTAAAAAAACCTAAAAAAAATCATATAGAAATTTTCTTACCCATTTGTTCCTTTCCCATCCGTAAGTAGCAGTTAATTTCCACAAAAAGAGGCCCATTTTGAAAGCTTTCGATTTTAGCTACGTATTGAGCTTCGTTTGTTACTTCTTCGTGGATATTATCCGAGACGAGGAATATTTCGCCAAATCCTCCTTGTCCGATAGCTCTGCCAAGTCTCCACCGATTGCCAGCAAGATCAGTCAGGATGTCGCCTGGTTTGATATCCACCGATTGGCATGCAGTCGTAGTTGAACTCTTCTTCTTGGGCGGCTCGCCAATACTGTCCTCTTTTTCCAATGTTCGTTTACGCATCTCGCTGTATATAAATTTGTACAAAAATATATTTCTGCAAGAAAGAAAGATTGGCTGGTGATACAATGTAGTGGCGATATAAGAGCAAATAAAGAGTTTTTGGACAGGATTGTTAGTGTCCAGTTTCAGAGTTAATGAAATTCTTGTGGTGACAGGTGTATATTTCTTACCAAATCATTTGATGTACCAGACTCTGTAAAAACTTCAGCATATTAAATTAGTGAATGTTGGTATTTTTGAGAGAAAAGATACATCATCATAAAGATCATATAACAATATTAAGAGAACAAATTTGGATGTCTCCTGGTGGCAGTGCAAAAATATATGATGTTCGGAGTCATCGTGTTACTTTACATAAATTCTTTATGCATGTATTTTATGTTAAAGATTTATTTTTATGTGTAATTAAAATATTACCTGAAACTGTTTATGTAACGGGGCAATAGAAAATGTAGCAACTTTTAGCTTTAATTTTAAAAAGGTGAATAAACACAACTCGTAAATACAAAAGATTTATTGTACCCATAAGTAAATATTTACAACACATTTTCTTGTAGGTAGGTTTATGTAATACATATATATATTGTAAAAATAGAAATCTGAACTTGAATTTTCAATGGTATCACTTTGAGCATTACAATAAATTACAAACATTACTATTAACAAAGAGAAATATGCTTGTTGGATAATCTAATAATGTATTATTTTTTGTTTGAAAACAAATTGGTTTACTTACCTAAAGAGGCGAAAACATGAAATGTATAAAAGTTATATTTTTTAGCTAATAGCTAAGAAGTTACGAACATAAATAATAGTGCGTAAATTTGTAGTACAGAATAGATTTTTATTATGCAAGCAGAAAAGAAATTACACTTTCAATAGTTGAGTTCGTACTTAAAAACAGCATGTATCTAATTATTATATTTTGTTACGTTAATCTACAAGGTGGGGAACCTATAATAAAGCAGGTATATCAACAATAGCAGCTATATAAACTATAAAATATGAGTATTAACCTTTTTTTTTAGTAGATACCTAGAGTAATTGCTGTTTGGAAATTATGTATTTCATTTCCTTAGCACAGAAGCTAGTGGAAGACACCTTGAATTATTATATTGAAGAAAACTCTGTCAAGTAAAAGGAGTAGAACCATGAACAATAGATGAAAAAGTAGTTATGGTAGATGAACTTCAAATGTTTAGAATAATTATTCGCTATAAATTCTTAGTGTAACAATACAACGTTATAAAAATATGTAAAAACGGAGAAACATTTAAAAACCCAACGATCAGCTGGTTTCGAGATGGACATTTAAACGTAACTTACATTTGTAACTGAAAAGACAGTGCAATGAAGCTGACGAAATACAAAGCTCATAAGGTATTACACTACATTAAACAAAGATAAAGGGCTATCTAAATAGTTACCGGTTAAAGAAATTGTTCCCTTTCGCCGGAAAACTTAAATATACTCAATAAGCAAACTGTCACTTGATAATTTTCACGGCCATCTTAGGATCTCGGCTATCTCATGCTATTGCGCAGACGCGGGAAATTCTTACCTCTGCGCACGCATTCTGAATATTTTTTAAAGAAGGGACCACTTTTAAAAATGCAAATTCATGGAATCTCCTTCATTTTTCGCTCGCGAATTTTTATTTCGCAAATACAACTGAAGCGTTTCTTTCACACTCTGCTGGTGTTATTGCAACCACCTTGCCTGTTTGATAATTAGCATGTCAGGTGTATCGCTCGTTGCTAGGCGACGGGAAATAGTTTGTAAACAAGTGAACTATTGGGACAGATCGAGTTTCAGTTGTTTTCGTAAGAACATTATTGCCTTCTTCTGATGGCAGAGCTTCACATTATTGGGCAAATTAAATGTGCAAAAGATTTTCCAAAACAAAGTTTGTTTTGCAAGTGGAACCTGCAGTGCGGTATGTGATATGCTTTATTATCTAAATTTGTTCACATTGAATGTATGCATTATGTAGGGGATTTATATTGTGATGGTAAATGTCACTGGTTATGTTAAGGTTAAAATGAATAGATATCTTACTTCTTACCTTTACAGGGAACAATTGGAAGGTAATTGCAGGCAAAAAAGAAGGTCAAACGCAAGTTACAAGCTCAGAATTTGAGAATACCTGCGTCTGGTGTTTTCCTCTAGACATCCATTTAGCTACATCTGGAATTCAAGGTTCGTATCTTCAACCCAAAAATATTCTATGGATGAAGTATGCTATCACTCAAATCTCATCTTGCAACCATTCAAATTAAATAATTATTGCAAACAGCTTCAACTTGAATAATATTCAACTGTCTAGTAGTTTCTATTATTCGTTTTGTCAAGTTTTGCAAAAAAAACATTTGATGATTGCTATTTCCATTGCGAAAACGTAATTATTTGTTTAGTGCATTCACAGTTATTAAAATTGTAAGAAGCCGTATTATGATATTATTGGTTTACAAGAACTTTCCACCTCATGAACTTATTATATGTACTCTAATATTCTTACATGTAGATGCACTCATCACTTTGCATGCACATACATACCCTATTCTAATCCATTTATGCAAATCGGTTAATATAAATGCAGACACGTGGTGGATATACAGGGTGTTTCACCTAAAGTGAACCACTGAAATTGTGGCGTGTAAGATACAATTTCCAAAATTTGAGGATTTACTCTACGCTTAAAGGGCTACAAAAAACTCAAATAAAAGTTTTATCTAAC
The DNA here is from genome assembly GCA_033557875.1 of Quadriops clusia. Lineage (NCBI taxonomy): Eukaryota > Metazoa > Arthropoda > Insecta > Coleoptera > Hydrophilidae > Quadriops > Quadriops clusia. Next base: position 1,018 of record JAWQRP010001724.1, on the reverse strand, counting down.
TCTCCTACTTTTCGCGCATGTGCACATCAAAATAAAAAAAAACATAATCATGATAAACTTTTTTAGTATCCTTTTTTCTCTGCTGATTCTGCGTATATCGATGTAAATATTGACGCATGCGCACACAGTGATTATTTAAAAACCGGTTTTTTTTAAATAATAACTACAACTCCTTTATTTAATAAGTTAAAAAAATTGTTTTTTTAGTATCTATTCAGTTCATGAAATACTTCAAAACTTTCCAATAACTTTTTTTTCCTATGACGTACAGTTTTCGCGCAAGCGCACATCACACTCGAAAAAACACCATTACCATTGGGTTTTTTAAAAGAATTGTGGTTCCCCTAGGTTTTCCGCGTACAACGATACCCATATTGTGATGAAAAATCTTAATTAAGTCACTAATTTATGCATTTAGTTGAATGCAATGCCAAAGTTTGTCTGGTCGACTGGACGTGGTTCTGTATGTACCTGGTAACAGCATAAGCCAGAAGCGTTTAAACTCGTTCTATTTAGCATTTCGCGGTCCAATATAAGGGGTTTCACTCAATACTTTATAATTGTTTAAAAATTGAGATTTTTCAGTAGTTTTCATGACCGTTATTTAGGGGTTCCTGAATTTTTTCCTTACTCTGTATGTAAATACAGTGAGACATTTTAATTACCTTATTTTTCATATGAACTACATACTTGCGACCAGTGATAATTGTGACTTTTAAAGGTATACTTAAGCATTTGTGTACATAGATATAAAGCTTACGGAAATATTCCGGAAGCAAAACTGTTGGGAGATACAAATAATAACCATTCTTAATTTTAATTGGCCAAGAAATTAAGGATCAATGTGCAAGTTGGGCGAATTTATTACCAACTAGTGAAGTCGCCGGCTAGTAGCGAGTAAACTCGCCTAAAGTAATTCAGCTTTTAGTTAACATTAGGTTCTTTCTATCAACACAACTTGACCGTTCAAGAATCGTTTAACTAGTATTGTGACGTTCTGGGGGGGGGGGGGGGGGGG
>JAWQRP010001723.1:0-17912 GCA_033557875.1 Quadriops clusia | reverse complement strand
AAAAGCACGAGGTGCCATTTTGTCGTGCCGCAAGCGTAAAGCTTTCCGCCGTGCTAGAGTCACTATAAATTCCGAAACCTGGCCAGTTTCTCGTCACCGTGCCGTCCGATTTTAACTATTTTCATTTTAATGGTTTTACCATTCACTCTCGTCGTCGGTTGGTTTCCAGTAACGCCGCGACATTCAATTTTGCCCCGTACCTGCGAGCGCCGAAAGCGTACGCCTCCGTAAATTTCCGTTTAAGAAATTTATTGTAAATACTCGTCGAGTCCGTAATTTTAAAAGTCCTGATACCGCAGGTAATTAGTTCGTTATTTTATAAGTCTTGATACCGCAGGCAATTCCGTCGACACCGTTATTGTATAAGTCCTGATACCGCAGGCAACAATCCGTTATTTTGTAAGTCCTGATACCGCAGGTAATTCCGTTGACACCGTTATTGTATAAGAGGGGTCTCTCACCAAAGCTGGGCCGAGCCGAGCCGGGCGAAAATCGCTTAAGCGCTAAATATGCATAATTTACATGGGAGCTTTCAAATACAACGCCGGACCGCGCCGAGCGAGATCCTGCATATTTAGCGCTTAAGCGATTTTCGCCCGGCTCGGCTCGGCTCGGCCCAGCTTTGGTGTGTAATTCGCTTAAGTCCTGATACCGCAGGCAACAATCCGTTATTTTAAAAGTCCTGATACCGCAGGCAATTCCGTTATTTGTATGTCCCGAAAGCGCTGGCACACGAACCGTTATTTTGCAAGTCCCGATATAGTAGGCACTTGAACCGATTATATTTACCAGTCCGCAAAACCGCAAGAAACCGCATCCGAATTCTTCTAAGTCCGACTTCGGCAATAATTTATTCGTGTACTTTTCACAAGTCCCAATAATGGCAACCGGTACCGAGTCTTGATTCCTATTGCGAATCTTTCCCGAATTACTAACTCCGTCAGTTTGGTCTTTGGACACTGACGTTAATTGACCTGTAATTTTAGGTAGTAAATATTATTTTTAATTATTGCCATGTCGGCAACCCGTCTTGCAGCCCCGTATGTTCGAGGCATATGTTTGCTTACTATTTTGCGTTAATTAATTTTCCTGAATTATTGTATACTGTTTGTACTTTGCATTTCTTCGACGTATTTAATATAGTCTGTTAAGTTTTACCAGAGTTTCGTTATTCATCTCCTAAATAACGTGGCGCCCGAGATATATAGAATTTAACCCTCATTAATTAGTGTGCTACCCGTGGGCGCTCTTCGTGAGCAACTTTTATATCGTCGCAAATCCCGACACCGAAAGGCGGGTTCGTCACACTTTTGTTCACAGTTTTGTTTATACTTATATGAATCATTTGACTAGTGAGCCTTCTCCCATAATTGTTCTCCACATCAAGGACATCAATCGCATCAATGCCAAAGTTGTTGTAATGGCCCAGACATGGAATGCAATAAACACAGTCAGTCAAATATGGCTTGGGGTTGCATCCTTGAGCCTGGAGAACAAATCACCAACTTTAAACGTACTCTAGGGTGGGATTGTTACCCCATACCCTCATTAACACTTCTTCTTGGTAACTGGGGTGGGAGATGTCTCTTACTCTTTACAAATCCGTAGATTTTTGATAGAACACAATAGCGATGTAGGTGATTGCTCCCTAGACGGGCCAATGAACAAATTGAGTTGGTTGGGTGTATCCGATGGCTTTTGTAAACGTATATTATATTACTAGCAAACGTACCCGTTCTTCGAACTTATTATGTTATTATTTTATTGTCTTATGATGGTTTCCCTTAGGATACTCTCTGGACAGACTAATGAACGAATTGCGTTGGTTGGGTGTATCCGATGGCTCAAGCCTTTACTCCCACATGTCTTTAATTAATAAAACTTGTCTTCTAGTTTTAGTTAACATGTAAAACTCTTTACAGCACAGATTTTGTATTTGTTGCACGAAACCGAGCACCAGGAACCCCAAAACCACCTAGTTCAGAATTCAGTCAATTTATAAAAAAATATTGCCTCAACTTCTTACAAAACTAATCTTTTATGGGTGCACTTTCAAGGTTGTATGTCGGAGTATACATTTCGGGGTACACACTCCGGGGTACACACTCTAGAGGCCCGGATTCTGAAAGCAAAGAGCCGAACCCTAAGAGTGGAAACCAAAGAGTGGGAGCCAAATAGTGGAAGCCAAACAATGGGAGCCAAAGAGTGGGAGCCAAAGAGTGGGAGCCAAAGAGTGGAAGTCAAAGCGCCGAACACAAACAACCGAGCCGTCCCGGAGTGAAAAACTCTCCCGGATCCTGATGGGATTGCGCTTTGCATTCGAATGGACTTATCAAAGTCTCAACATTTCACTGACCTGTTTCCGAATTGTTTTCGCTTGTTCATGCGTTCCGGCCGTCAAGTTTGCCTCTTTTGCGGTCGGTCTCAAGTTCGGACATCTAACATGTCTCTTCGGGAATCCCGGAAACAGGCTTATGCGCTCCCTAGAGCATATTTCCGTTCAGCCGGATTCAAATCCGAGGCGGACATCAACTAATCTCTATCGTTATTCTTTTTATCCTCCTTGTCCTACTCGAAGCTTGTTTAGTTTCGCTTGACTTTGCACTTTTGCCTCTGTTGGCTCGCTTATTCTCTTTATCGTTCGTTTGTCAGCTTATTTGCTCGTTGTTTTGTTTCTCACTACTTCGTCCATTTGTCTTCTTGTTCGCTCGTTGTTTCGTTCGTTTATTCGCTCATTTACTCATTAGTTTATTCACTCATTGACTTACATGCTTATTCGCTTGTTGATCCGTTTTCCCTTACTCATGTCCCCTAAAAGACAATAAGTTAAGGGCGTGTTTACACACTGTCAAAACGTAATAGCTAAATTGTTTGCGTAACAAATTGAGCCGTTAGAATCTCATTTAAACTACCAGCAACGTGTTTACGACCCTTGTAATAGTAATTCGATTACAACAACTTGTCGATAAAATTTATGCATAAGTAGAGCGAAGAAAAAGTTCAAGAGCGTCGTAACAATGCGGGTAAACTAGATTTGTAGAGATAGAACTGTAAATCTTAGTTTCAGTTGACTAGGTCAAGTGGAATTTTGATTTATTTGCACATGTACACCTGGTTTTATTTATTTTTGTACCTATGCATTGTAAATGAGACACTTTATTAAAATCATGCCTGAACGAATATCCACCAAAGGAATTCGTTTTCTGTTTTTTTGTTATGTATTTTTTAAATATTTTTATTTTTCTAATATTTTTATTTTTCTAATATTTTTATTTCTCTAATTTTTTTATATTTCTAATTTTTTTATTTTTCTATTTTTTTTATTTTTCTAATTATTTAATTTTTCTAATTTTTTAATTTTTCTATTTCTTTATTTTTCTAATTTTTTTATATCTCTAATTTTTTTACTTTTCTAGTTATTTTACTTTTTATCTTTTCCGTTTGTTCGCGTTATCCTAAGAAGCATGAATATTTTTATAGGCCTAGCAGCTCCTTGCTCAGCATATAGAAATCCGACTTGGTGTTGAAAACATCTCCCTCAATACTTTAAGCCTTTTTTGCGTTCCTCGTCGGCATTAAGTGACTTATGTTGGGTGGACCTAAATCTTCCCGGAAAGTCCCGGACTCGGGCCGTCGTTATTACGGAATGTTATAGCGGGAAAGTTCGGCTTTCTCTTCTGCTATTTTCCATATACTTCCTCTAGGGAATATTTCTAATATTCAACTAGAAGACTCTTTCAGGAATTAATAATAATAATAATTAAATTGTTGCTTTGTCAGTTTAATATTCATTTAGACTCAATATTATCGGTTGAGAAATTCAACAACAAAAGGTCGGCAACAATTCCAATTTTCTTTGAGGCAAATTTTTGACTATTGTTGCTTTACCAGCAAACGTCCTTATAATATCTGTTGAAAAGTAAAAACGACTTAATTAACGGAATTACCAATTAAAATCATCCATTTGTTGCTCTAATTAAAACATCAATATAATAAAAGTAGTATAGCTACCGGGATTGTGGGACAACTTGGGTGGTGTCGTACAATCCCGGTGACTTAACTACTATTAATCATTAATTTAACATTCATGATTAGTAGGTATATTAACGGAATAGGTAATTTTGATAAGTGAACAAATATTGTAATGGCAAATAAACGAAGTTCTTTTTGCTGCATTTTTTGCACTCGAAAGTAATTTCATCTCCGAGTACCACCATATGCAGAGCTCGAGCTGGAAATTTCACATATATGGAACCGTGTCCCTCGAACGAAGTCGAAATTGCGAAACTTCAAAAGATCTCAGCTTCCAATGCACATATTGGTTATTTCAATAACATCAGCTAGCGCTCACATGGACACTCAGCTTTCGTTGCTTTATTTCCTTTATGCATACACCGGAGGTTGTCGTAATAATAATCATAATAGTAATGATAATAATAATAGTAATAATAATAATAATAGTAATAATATGTAATACCATTAATAATAAGAGTAATATTACACGTTGCACCCATCTATTTCATTATTTGTTTACTAATTTATTAGCCTGGAAAACATCCCCAAAGCGACCTGGTTTAATTCTGGGGGAGCTTGCCAAACACATTATGTAGCTCGTATATTTTAAATAGCAACACATTTTCGCGAGAAAAATTAATTACCATCCGCACTCACGTTTCAGCGGGATGAAATCGCGTCTCGGCAGTCCCTTCGCCGGATAATTTATTAAAATGAAGATAGAGGAGAACAGCTGTTCCCTATACTTCATAAGAATCTTTCACATACACAATTTATTGTGGTGATAAATTAGTAGAACATACTTTAAGTAATATCCCTACGAAGATTTATGTTCAGCGTCCCGCTGGAACAAAGGGGACGAAATTATTCGCGCAATCTTCAAGTGCACCGCCGCAAAGACAAATGTGTTGCCCAAGCAACTGGGACAAAATTAACAGATTGAAAAATTACCGGATTGAAGATCACTGAAAACTCCTGAAATTGAGTGCATGAGCCGCCCACCATAAGAGTTTCGATGATATATAGAAACAATTTCCTCACCGAAAATGACTGGGAATATTTCCTTTTGAACGCATTAAGACGTCGCAGCGCCCCCTAATGTAGTTTTCAGTGTAAACATTGAACGGCATAAATCATTTTAAAGGCTGTTTATAATGTGGCCCCTTTCGAAACGTGCTTCGATACTTTCCAGGAAATAAAGAAAATTGACTTGAATACTAATGCTGTGTGGAAATATTTTGCTTTGGAGTTTGGGAGAAGGGAGAGAGAGGAACAAATAGAACGATTTCAAGGAAGAAGGGAGCGGATGAAACAATTGAGAAAACAAATTTCGACTCCTTGTGTGAACTTCATGTTCAGGTGTAAACCTCATCATTGTATGTAAATAACATCTCTGTGTGTGAAATTATCATTATCCTTTGTGTAAAATCTATTTCTGGGTATAAAATGTAATTGTGTAAAATATACCCTCGAATGTAAAATCTAACCTAGTGTTTAAAATTGATCCTCTGAAAATAACTTCAAATACAAGGCCACCCCAAGTATAAACTCCAAAAAATATATATAAACTCTCCCCAAATACGAACAAACCCCGAATACGAACTCATCCTGAATACGAACTCATCCCAAATGTAAACCCATCACAAATATAAACCCACCCCAAATATAAACCCACCCCAAATATAAACCCATCCCAAATATAAACCCACCCCAAATTTAAACCACCCCCAAATTTAAACCCACCCCAAATTTAAAGCCACCCCAAATTTACACCCACCCCAAATTTAAACTCACCTCAAATTTAAATTCACCCCAAATTTAAACCCACCCCAAATATAAACCCTCCCCAAACCCAGCTAAAGCTGTGAAAAGCGAAAAAATGTCCATCAGCCAAAAAGTATGGCTTTGAAATGGGAAAATAATTTTTTTCCCCATGAATAAATTTTAAGTTAATTACAACCTGTTTACACACGAAGCCTTCTAGATTGCGGCGGGCCGGTGTTGTTTTTTTCGCGCTTTAAACGCGAGGGTGATTTATTGTCAATCAACAGAAATAAATCATTATTTGGATTACCCGTTGTTCTGAGGTGTTTTGAAATATGAGTTGTCGTTGCCGGACTTTAGACGCTATAAATTATGAGCTTGCTATTATGCTTTAGAACTGTTTTATAGCTTTGTTTCGGAGTTTTATTCTAGAATTTTGTTTTAGAGTTTTGTTTTAGGGTTTTGTATTAGAATTTTCTTTTAGAATGTTGTTTTAGAATGTTGTTTTAGAATGTTGTTTTAGAATTTTGTTTTAGAATGTTGTTTTAGAATGTTGTTTTAGAATTTTGTTTTAGAATTTTATTTTAGTATTTCGTTTTACAATTTTCTCTTATAATTTCATTTTAGAATTTTGTTTTAAAGCTTTGTTTCAAAGTTTTATTTCAGAGTGGTATCGTAGAGCTAAGTACCTACCCACAGTATTTTTATAGTATTCCCGCTTTAGAGCTCGCTCAAGAGTTTCCAAACATCCCCGAAAACGTTCGCTTGTACACACAATTTGACCGAACCGACTTTTTTACACCTTTTCCACTAATTGCTGGGATTTACGCTCAAACCTCGGCGATGGCTGGAACGTGACCTGTAAATTCGCAAGGGTGTGAGCCCCATAATGTCACAGACTTTTACGAGCTCGTTTTTTCCTTGTAGACTTCTGTCTCGCCCGATATTTGATGGGGGAAGTTTTTCTGTCGCGTTATGAAACCTGGAAACTTTTTCTAACATCCTTCAACTTCTCGCTCTTTCTCTCTCTTCAGTACATATGTATCTAATACACTGATAAAATGTACGTTATTTAACCCCTTCGAAAAAAACAGAGAATAGGGACACCAAAACAAAACGAAGGACTCGCAGACCTTCGCGTTTCGCCGCGGTATGCATCGTAAAGGGAGCTCTGTGGCGCAAAATGAGTTTTAGATTGGACGAAATATGAATATAGATTGAATTCCCCGTTGTCATCTCGACACCTAAGCTGCGAATATCTTGACGTACCTACTCGCCGCGATGTTGTCTGGACACAAAAAGAACTTCAAAACTGCATAGATGGCTCGTAATATGTGCGACCTCTAGACATAATATTCTATAACTATAAAACATAATAAAAATGATATAAAAAGATCATAAAAATGCTAATAGACAAATATCAATTTGCAAGGAAAAGTAGTAAAGCTAACGGGGTTCTGCGACACATCTTAGTGTCACAGAATCCTGGTATAGCTTTACTACTTTTTTCTAAAAATTGTTATTTTTCTATTACAATCTCCTCTACTACTACTACTACTACTAATACTACTACTACTATTACTACTATTCTATTAAGTAGGCCTACTAATAAGTATATTAAAGTCTACTACTGAAGAATTTTCCTATAACTATTTCTTTTCTATTGAACTTGCGCTTAGTCCGCCACTTTGATGCACGGAAACGATCCCACATTATCGAGCTTTATAGAGTCGATCCTTTCCTTAGCCTTAGCTCGGGATTGAAAGGGCTTTAAACCCGTTGCGCCGAAGATATAACTAATAAGTCAAATCGATCCTTTTTCTATTACCTGCAACAAAATATCTCCCCCAATAAATCAAGTCGTAAAGTCGTATGCTCATCAAACATTATACCAGCTTAGAAAAAATATATAATAGGGCATGTAGTGGAAGTGATTTATCGCGAATCGATACGTCTCAAAGTTGACATTTTTTCGCGACGCTCGGCGTCGCAGGAGGCCCTGTAATCCCCTCTAAGGCATCGGGACTGGAAGCCTCAACTTTGATCAAGGGCGAGGTGAAAAATTGAATTTTCCCCGATTTAAAAGTTCTAATTTACCCGCCGCAGCCCCCGGAATAAACTCGGCGGCCGTGTTTATTTTCTATTATGTAATCAAGTTTCGTGTTTAAGTTTGCTCAAGTGCTCGCATTTCGAAGTTGGTACGTTTAACAGCGACGTGAGCGGATGGTGCCCCTTTTTTGTTCTGCCCCATAACAGCGCATAGCGCTCTGAGATATTTGCAATTGTAATTATGAAAGTTGCACGTCGACTGCATTTCAAGTCTAGTAAAAGACATTAAATCTCGAACTAAGGATGCGTGTGTTTTAGCAACTATCAGGCAAGGACATATTTCAGTTAGCACTTGGAATTTTAATCAACACCAATGTTACTTGTCAGTGTTGCTGTTAGTTCATGTCCTTATGGTTTGCTTTACTTTACATGAGCATTGTTTTACGTTTTCTCCTGTTTTGCTTTGTTTTGCTTTGGTTTGTTCTGTTTCGTTTTGTTCTGATTTGCGTTGTTTTGTTTTGTTCTGTTTTTTTTTGTTTTGTTCTGTTCTGTTCTGTTTTGTTTTGTACTGTTTTGTTTTGTTCTCTTTTGTTTTGTTCTGTTTTGTTTAATCCTTTGTTTTGTCTTTGTTCTTTGATTTGTTTCCGTTCTATGTTTTGTTTTTTGTTTCATGCCTTACTCTCTAAGTACATTTTATGAGCTATCTTTCATTTTATGATTTATTTTATATTCCATGTTTTATTTAACTTTTTCTATTTTTTTATATATTCATGAAACTCCACGGGCAAATCATTTCCTGCCCTATTGTACATCGAATGATGTACGCGTGCACCATATTTCCATTAAAAGTTTGTTTATGTTTAATTTAAAAACTACCTGTTCACACGCGTATACACTATCTATAATATTGTAGAATTGCTATGTAGTGATGCTGTCTGCTCCTGTATTATATTTTCTCTCCAGCTGCTGCAATTATGTAATACAAATATGTTTCCGGAAATGAAGTTACTATATAAATACAGAAACTTCCTGCATTCAATTCAAGCCAACAATAATGTTCTTTTATATTTCTCTTAGATAAATATTGAAATTATTGATTAGAAACTTTGCTTCAAGAATTAAATTAAACTTTATGAATCATGAATACATAAAACAAAAACATTGTTATATTTGCAGATGATGAATTTGATAGTATAGTGGAGTGTATTTTCGTAATAAAAGGTTTTTTTATACTTTACAGAAAAATGTATTGACATATGACTTTCTAATAATAATGTTTACCTTTTTATAAACAACAATTCGTATCCCATGAAACAGAATGTTTAAACATACATAAATTAACTAAAAAATAAATTATGAACTGAAAAAGAAATAAATGAACTGAAAAATAAATAATGAACTGAAAAATAAATAAATGAACTGAAAAATAAATAATGAACTGAAAAATAAATAAATGAACTGAAAAATAAATAAATGAACTGAAAAATAAATAAATGAACTGAAAAATAATAAATGAACTGAAAAATAAATAAATGAACTGAAAATAAATAAATGAACTGAAAAATAAATAATTGAACTGAAAAATAAATAAATGTCCTAAAAAGTAAATAAACGAAATAAAACCAAGGAATGCGAGCTTCTTAAAATAAAATATGTTCACATCGGTACAATGATGCCCAACCTTCCAAATAAGCTTCTTACGTCTATGCTCTTTGTGCTGGTAATGCAGTAGCATAATACACAAGGGCCACTTAAGGAGATTTTTTTTGCAATTTTCCTCGAATGCGCCGCTTGGGGAAATATTAATCGTTTCCTTTCACAATCCATCATCAAAAAAGAGAAATCGCTCCGGCCGAACCCAAATATTTCCCCTATATTGTTTGTAAACACGAAATAAATGCAACGGTGGCACGGTGGCAGCTCTTACGAGCCCACAAAGAACTTTGCTCTTTAATGTAGATTTCCTTTCGTGCTCGATGGGGACGTTTCAAAAGTAAGCGAAAACATAATCGTGTCAAGAGTTAATGTTATTAGGAAGAAATAAAAAATTGTATTTCCTTTCTAATACTTTTTTTGCGTAACATATTCCGGACCATCATCAGGAGTTAATTTGTGTAGAATGGAAGGTGTCACACATTGCGGTGCGTACCACCTAGCGGTTTTGAAACCGAGTCGGTGGCTGGACGGAATGATGCCCCGACTTTGTTTTTTTTTAATTAAATTTATACTAGATCAATAATATAATTATTTATTTCTATAATATCTTGAACAATATATTATATTTTTCATTTGGTTCCTGGGATTAAGTCCAATAAAATACTAAATTTTCATTTTGTAATTATATATTATTTTCCTCACGCGTTAGCGTTTTTCGGTACACGCCCCTTCTTCAGAGGATAAAAAACGAAAGGTCTATAAAAGAACAATAAAATAAATTAGTCAATACATGTTCACATGTTACACTTTAAGATTACCAGGTTACGTTCAGCTAAATACTTATAATTCTGTGAAATTGACCACCCTAACCCAATTACATACTAAAACTAAACTGCACTAAGTCATTTAATCGATGTGACTACATCCTACTCGCATGCTGATTCAAGATAACTAATTATTTCAAAGAATACAAAGTTAAAACTAATGATGTGCACGACAGCTGGTTGATAAGAGGAGCCGGAAGGTGACGCAGGTGGTGGGCTGCACTGTAGGACTCCAGACATGGCGGTAAAATTTAAAATTTTTTTAAACAAAAAATCTGTATGAATAAACAAAGGAAGGTTAAAAGGAAAACTATGGGTCTTAAATAAGTGTGTTTTATATATGGCCTAATCCTTCAATTTCGGCGGTCATTAAGGGTATCACTCTCATGCCTCTTAATAAAAATCATTTCTAGGATGTTACGAGCTCGGTCTGCTTTTTCGTTACATAGAATATGTGGGTTGTCGAAGTCAAATGTGTGTTGGTGTTCTACAGAATGCTTTTTTAAAATAGTATTCCCATAGTCAGGGGTAGAGAGGCTTTTTTTATGTTCTTTGATACGGTCACCCAGATGGTGTCTGGATTGCCCTATGTATGACCCCGTACAGTCCATGCAGTCCAACTTGTAAACTATGTGTGTTTTTCTATGTATAGGTGTGGGTGTTTTTAGCGTGGAAAAAAGTTTGGTCCTATTAGAGTTACTATTTTGATAACTAGCGGATAGCTGATACCCATACCCATAATCCAAACCAGACACAAAGTACTACACAAACACATAACAACCTGAGATATGTCAGACAATCAAAGGTAATCTAATCGAGCTTATTCCGAAGGCGCTGATATAACCGTTCAAAGGAGTCTGGGTAGCTTCTCCCTCACGGGGTTCCGCGGGATCTACTAAGCTGTGCGATTTATCGACCTTTCCTATGTTCCACCGCTTGACGGCTGATATCGAAGGGTTGATTAGTACGCTCAGTTTATTGGAGTTAAAATTAAGGTGTCAACAAAGGCATACGTACAAACGACATTATTTGCTAACATTAAAATAGGGTTGTCTCACATTTAAATAAGCAAAACAAATCCAGAATAAACCAGGTAGGGCCCTTCCGTCCCAGCTAGTCATCTGTGACTGCAATTCGATACGTTTGGGGCCGGTCCTTGCTGCTTGTTATTTCGGTCAAAGGTAAACATTAATTCTTGCGTGAAATTTTATATATTCGCGTTTAGATTTCTTAAGTTATCTATTTGTATATTCTTTGATTATAGGGATTAGTTAGCTCCATATGTGTACTTTCTGTTGACTTACTGGTATTTGATAATTTTGTTAATCTTGCGAGATATCCCTGTAATTTGTACATTGTTTGTATTTATTTTATGCCGTTTGTCTCAATAAACGTCTTAAACCTGTATGCGTTTCTATTGTTCAATTTCCTTCACCCGTAAACAGAGAGTTTGTTGCTAAAGCAAGAACCAATTATTCACCGAGCTGTACTTAACGTAAAGAACGGGTTACTATATCTTCACTTCGTAATAACGTCCTAACCCTTTTATTTGACGATCATGCCTAAAGCGACGACCATGTATTAATTTATAATAATCAATACAACAATTCGGTCCCGTTACAATATATAATTATTGTTATACAGAGTAGTTAAGTTAAAACTCAAATCCTTGCATTCCTTAGCGTCGTGTAATACATACAATTTGCACAATTTGTCTCCAGTATTGACAACAAGGCAAACATTAGTTTATTGGTTCCAAAGAGAGACGCATTATTACAATGATGTACGGGATGTAACTGCTGTATATCTAGTAAGTGGTAACTAACCGCAAACAGCGATTGTTTCTGGCAGATCAGTTTCAAACAACAAAGCATTTCGCCACGACATACATCGAAATTCTGATTCGTTGGAACATTCGGAGTTCTAGATTTATCGTTGTAAGTTGAAGCGCTGGGCTTCAGTTGGATTTGTATTTCCATTCACTTTTTACTTGTTATCTAAAAAAAAACAACAATTTTTATCTAGTTTATAAATTAGTCGTTAATTATAATTAGAGATATAATTCGTCGTTATAATAAAAGAAATTATTAAAAAAGAAATTATTAAAAAGAAAATTATTAAAGGAGAAATTATTAAAAAAGAAATGATTAAAAAAGAAATGATTAAAAAAGAAATGATTAAAAAAGAAATGATTAAAAAAGAAATTATTAAAAAAGAAATTATTAAAAAAGAAATGATCATAAAAGGAATCATTATTTCGTAAATATCCTGATGTAATTATGCGAGGAAACAGTCAGGAAAGTTTAGCCAAGAAAGTTTCAAAGATCTACGGTTTACGAGCCGATATAATCGAAATTTATTTAGGCCAATAAATTTTATGCCTGCGCCATAAAATTATTCAGTCCTTATCACTCACGGGAAATATACTTTAACGACACTGAAACAATTTTTATTTGTTTCGTCTCTCGTCTACGATTTAGAAAATCTGAATTTCGAACTAAAATATAGACCAGCATGTATTCTTGTAGCAAACAATCCGACCGAGTTTTGCTGACGAAACTGAATAATTTTTGGCATATGTGTTAGCAATAAACCGAAGGAATCTCTCTGGAACTTTTGGAATTGCAACGTATGTACGGAACATGATGAGTTAGCAAACAATTTCAACTCTCGCATTTTGAATATTTTGTGTTAATAGGTCGTATTAAGATTGCACAGTAGCTTTATGAACGAGGAGGATATGAGACAAACGAAAAATGTCTTTTTGAAAGGACGTAATAAAATGTCGGAGCCACCCGGATCTTATTTCGATAGCAGCGTAAAACAAAGCTTTCTTTTTATGGCAAACACACATCCCGAGTCATATCTGCAGCCCATTTAGATGTGTATCGCGGCAAAAATAGCTAGCAACTGGAAAAACTGCAATTTAAATTTCGTGCGCTGGAAATTCTGGAAATTATGCAGGCTTACAACCGAACGATCGACCGTAAACGTGTAGATTAAAAAGGATTTTCTATTTCGGCCCTTGTTTATCATAATCGCTAATCTTTCGGTAATCCTGTGAAGCTGGAGAGCTTGAAATAATCTAGTTGGCTGCAGCGCCAACGCGATGAATTGTGTAGTGCCCTCGGAACAAAGGCTAGTAAAATGCAAATATTGTGAAAAAGTCAATTAAATAACAATGCGCTAACTGTTTATAAACCGGAAATAAAGTGCGGCCAAATTGCATTTCGCTAACCGGCGAGTGGAGCATTTATTTTTGCTTGGCAAACAATTTGCAGAGCTGTTTTGCATAAAGTGCCGGGCAGGGGCTGTACAGAAATGTGCGTAATTCTATTTATTAGGATCTTTGTCGGGAGAATTTATGCACTTAGAGAGATTATTTAATTCCGGCCCTACTAAAGGCCTATTGTTTCATCAGGGTAACTGACTACTTACTCCGCAGAATTCAGCACTCGTTTACTCGCTTCGGGCTTTCTGTCTTGCCGGCGTTCTCCGCGAAGAGCGGTATTATTTCAAGTTCCCTCCGAGGCTATAAACTTCGCCCGAATTTATCGCCTGCTAGCAGGAAGGTGCAAAATAATTCCTGATGCTGCGGCGAAGAAGAATATACACGCTGTGTAAGTGTATGAATATGCACTTACATGGGGAGCTGCTCGCTAAACGATTTTTATTGTGAGCTGTATAACTCAAGTGCGCGGATATTTCGTAAGAATTTAAGACGTTCACATCATTATGAAATGTCTATTGGGGTTTATTCGTGAGCAATAACTTTGTACATACGACGACTGAAGAGAAAAGTAATAATTTGTAGAGAAAAGTAGTAAAGCTACCAGGATTCTGCGACTCATTTTGTAATAATCATCTCACACATCGTAAGAGTGAACTCATATTTATCATTGTTTTATGCTTTACATTTATCACTGTTTTCTGCCGTACATTTAACATTGTTTTATGATGTAATGCTTGCCATTGGTTGTAATATCTAAATAGAAAAATATAAATAAAAAAATTTCTACAGAAAAGTAGTAAAGTTACCAGGATTCTGCGACATATTTTGTAATAATCATTTCACACATCGTAAGAGTGAACTCATATTTATCATTGTTTTATGCTTTACATTTATCATTGTTTTCTGCCGTACATTCAACATTGTTTTATGATGTAATGCTTGCCATTGGTTGTAATTTCTAAATAGAAAAATCTAAATAAAAAAAATTTGTACAGAAAAGTAATAAAGTTACCAGGATGCCGCGACACATTTTGTAATAATCATCCTACACATCGTAAGAGTGAACCCATATTTATCATTGTTTTATGCTGTTTATTTATCATTGTTTTATGCTGTACATTTATCACAGTTTTCTGCCGTACATTTAACATTGTTTTATGCTGTAATGCTTGCAATTGGTTGTAATATCTAAATAGAAAAATCTGAATAAAAATTTGTACAGAAAAGTAGTAAAGTTACCAGGATTCTGCGACACATTTTGTAATAATCATTTTACACATCGTAAGAGTGAACCCATATTTATCATTGTTTTACGCTGTACATTTATCATTGTTTTCTCCTGTACATTTATCATTGTTTTCTGCTGTACATTTAACATTATTTTATGCCGTAATGCTTGTCTTTGGTTGTAATATCTAAATAGAAAAATAATACCTTGTACAGAAAAGTAGTAAAGTTACCAGGGTCCTGCGACACGTAGTGTCGTTGGGAGGCGTCTGAATATTGAATTTTGTTCATGTAAAATGTTTCAGCATGTAAAAAAGTGACTCGACACCAACGCGCTAATGAAAAAATATACACCCAGCGGTACAGCCGCGATAAATCTTATTTTAGATACACCTCCATCATAAATTGTATAAAGCCTATCCTTGATCCGCAGAATGACCGAGGCTCATAGGCTGATAAATGAACGCCCGTTTAATTGGGGGATGAAAGTGGGACAGAATAGAGCGCTAAATAAAACAAACGGGGCGATAAAAGTTAAGCGACGAGGCGGGGAGTAGACGTGCGAGGGAGAGATGTATGCAAAAATTTATTTAGCAAAAGACCTCGTTAGAATATCAATTCAATTTACCGATGCTGAGGAGATATTTGCAAAACCTTCGAAGTGAACGATAAAATTTTACGTGCGCCTGAAAATCTCGGCTGCTGTGCTTCTGGGATTTAAGTTTGGTCAATATGCAATTTTCAAATCAAATATAGAAGCATTTACGGAAAATACGAGTGCTCAGGTAAATATGGCATTTAAATAACCTTTTCTAAATGCTTGGTGGTGGGTGGATATGTAAATGTACACTAGGCGTGATTGTGCTGAGATATTTCACGGGGTATTGTATACTTATAAATCACAGAAAATGTTGTATAAATACAGGAATTATTGTATAAATACAGGAACTATTGTATAAATACAGGAAGGAAGGTTTAGTATTGTGGTGGGTACTTTAGGATAATTGATTCGGTTTCATGTAGCATGGGAGTTTGAGAATAAAATAGGTTACGGCAAACGCCGACAGGAAAACTAATGAAAGATTTCATTTCTGAAGGAAACAAAGAATTATTTACAGTTTATCGTCTGGCGGGAGTTCCACATAATCATTTATCATTTAATCCAAAGAGCGTTTTCCGCGCAAAAATTATTAGATAGAAAAATTTCTCTCTGTAGTTTAGAGTTTCGATTTAATTGTTTCAATTTACTTGTTTCAATTTAATTGTTTCAATTTCACGCTATGCACGTATGCGAGATGGAAATATCGCCATGAACCCTTATAAACAGTTTTATTTACGATTCGGCCCGTTTTTGTCTTCCGTTAAAGGGCCCCCCAAATTAAAGCTAGTCGAGTGTGTTTACACGCTCGATGTATTGACACAGATCGTAAAAAAGGGAATTTAATATTTCGCTCGGTCGTAATATGCGAGCCAATGTTTGCCAGACAAATAGCAAATGAAGTGAACTCGGCGCGGCCCGCTGCGACGCTGCTTCGCGGGGTTACTAATGCGTGTGATCCCCTCTATCAGATATGAAAATCTTTTCGGCTTAATTTGCCTCCCTTCGCCCCAGCAGAAATTCCGAATTCCGAGTCGGTCTTCGCCTGAATGGGGATTACAACTTTTATGCGTGAGCGTTGGCGTTGTTGGCGCGTTGTGTCTCATCCGGAATTATGGCACGCTGAAGTGTGGCCCTTTCAATATTTTATTTGAACTTGAGAATCACCAACTAAACTACCACCTATCCTTGTTATTTCTTATTAATATTCGAACTTGAACTTGAGAATCACCAACTAAACTACCACCTGTCTTTATTATCAACAAACATAATTAACATTATAATAAGGGGTAAAGTCCTACGGAATGTAGTTCTTTTATGGATTCTTTTACAATACTGTTGTATGTAGTTAATATATAAGAAAATAAGGGGAGATCTATGTTTGATGTTAGGTTATGTTTTGATACTTACCGGTGATTTTGCAACGGGATTTGCAAACCTTCTTCCGCTTCTTGTTTCATGAACTTAGCAACATTGTGAACGATTTCCCTGCCTTGACTTGGAATTATCATGCCTTTTACGCCTACTTTCTTTTGCGACATTTTCACCTGTTGCACAAAATCGGCAGATGCCACTGAACATAGTGAAAAATCGCGGCGGAAACGAAACTAGGTTTCTGCGCATATGACGTGCATGGGATCTATACATGTGAGACGCACTATATATGAAGAGCTTTTATTTAACTTCATTTTTTATTTAACTACAATGATCATTTTCTACTTGTTATAACGAGGATTCAATTGTACTCGTATTACTTGCTCATAAGCACATTCTCGTCAATTTGTATTGTTATTAATTTTATTGTGCGTCAGTTTCGCCCAAGTAATCATCAGGTAATCTACAAGCTACAAAATGCAAAGTTATATTAACACTGTTAGTAAGTAAATTGTGTTAGGTTTCTATTATTTCATTTTACTTACGTCAGAAGTGCAGCGCAACCATTGCAAAGAATTCGCAATATTTCAAAATACATTACTCAACCAAACAACTATCGGCAATTAAAAAAAATCCAAATCCATATTGTTACCCGATTTTTGACGTCAAATAAAACAGCGCAAATGGAGACAAACGGTTCTGATCAATTTGTTCTTGTGTAATTATATTATTAGGTACATTCTTCACTCATAACTACTTATTATCGTTGTTCCCTTATCTGCCTCAATAAATTTTAAGTTACTTAGTTCATTTTTTACTTTTTATAGTCATTTCTTCATTAAACGTATGATTAATCAATTGTGTGCGGCTTGTTTAATTATTTATTGCACAATTATATCTCCTTTCAAGGAAGTCAGATTAATTAGAAGTGAATGTAATTTAGTTGATATTAGGTTCTTTCCAACAGCACGATTTGATAGTGTGACGTATTAGGGGGGGGCCATAGCTGAAAAGCTAAGATCGAAAAGATTCAAAAAAGGAAAAAGACGGGAAATTCAAATCAACCCGAAACTCTATTTGGCCAAAATTACCTGTGATCGTCTAGTATTTGGTAGGAACCCTTTTTCGTTGTTTTCGTAGCATCCCAGAATTCGTAGGCAAAGTCACGTCAAAG
>JAWQRP010001722.1:0-17922 GCA_033557875.1 Quadriops clusia | reverse complement strand
ACTGGCAGGAACATAAAAACCAGATGCAAGGAACACATAAGGGATACAGTCATCTCAGAGGTCGGTAGACACTCCCTATTCACAGGACATCAGTTTAATATTGACAACTTGAAACTGATACACCAAGAGGACAACTTCAAGATGAGGAAGATGAGGCACTGGAAATTCACAGGAGTCTTAACAACCAAGAACAAACATGCATAAATAGAAAGATTGAAACAATAAGAGAACCACTGTTTAAATTACTTTGATCACCACATGCTATAACCTAGGGGATGTATGGAATTTTAAATTACCCGCCCACCATGATGACCTTCAGTACAAGTATTCTGCACACGATCCTCCGATCCGATACTAGATGGCGGTTTCACCTGTTAGTTCGACTTCGTTATATTTTGTGCCGAAAACCACGTGTTCCACGTTAACACATAAAAAAGACTTTAGTGAGCTCTGATGATAAGTTTAATTTTTAACTTGTCCGTGTCCTTGATTGTAAAAGTTTTCATCAAAGTAGATGGTTTGCTTACCTCGACCTCAACAAATCCAAGAGGTGACGTTTCATTTGCGAATTTGTATAGATTCATTTGACATTCGTAAGCCGGTGGATTAAAACTATGTGAAATATATTTGAATGAACATGTAATCTTTGTAACCATCAGTATCGTTTTCCAGCGCCTGAAGATGGCCGGAGCGCTCGGCCGAAGGTGGTAGCATAAATAAAATTAAAAATTATTGAAAAGCAAGGCTCTTATTACACAACCAAAAATAATAATAATAACTTATTTAGTGAAGAATTTGAAGAAAATACCCTGTATAAACTCACCCTCAAAATAACCTTCGTGTATAATAGTCAAAATTAAGGAGGTTTAATAATATATAGAGATGGGAGAGGACAAATGCAAGCTTATAGACACGAAAAGTGAAAGCAGTTTTTTTCGGCGATTCCGAGAAGGAGTAGGAGAGTGGCCAATCAAATGCAATCCCGGTTGCGCCGAAGAACGGGCCCGCTACGAATGTTCAGAAATGTTCAGCGATTTACCTCACCTCGCCCCGTCCATGAGCGAAACGGGTGCGCGTACGATTTGTCCTCTCCCTTCCCTATATGTTATTAAACCTCCTTGGTCAAAATGTTTTTCGTCATGTTTGGTTTTCAGTTGCTTTAGGTTGTCCAGGAAGATTTCTGACATTGAATAGTTATTGTTCAGAAACAAACCTTTATTAATTCGTGTAAATTTTCCTTGCGCAAGGTTTGCGTCCAAAGTCTTAAGACGGTCCGAAGTTGAAGTAATTTTGGAATATCTTTAGAGGCATTTGGTTCTATTTTACACAAGTCGTTTTGGTTCGGCAAAATGGTTTCTAATCATTTGAACCCTTTGAATGAATCGTACCTCAACGGTTTTACTGAATTCTTGCTTAAATCGAGAAGATATATACGTTAGTAAAGACGCCCCTCCGGATGGCTTCTAGGTTGTTTTCTGCTACGTTTAGTGTTTCTAATTTTGGGAGATCTGTTTTGTGAAATATATTATAGCAATTATTATGTAAAAACATCGATAATATCTTGAATCTGCGAAAAATTTAGAACGAACACCCTTTATAAACTCACCCTCAATACAACCTTGGTGCATAATAGACAAATTGATGATTTTCCAAAATATTAGGAACAAAAAAATCCAACCTCTAACAAATTTGAAAAAGACGCTATAGCTCCACTGTACAGAATTTTGACATTAGTACAATAAAACAAAACGTCTGTTATCATTTCTTTATCGATACGAAAGAATTCCGACCCATCACTTAGTTGATATAAACGAGGAAAAGTGTTTGTAGAATAATTGATGGCAGAAAACTCGCAAAGGCATAGATCAAAACAACATTAAACATTAATCTAGATTAAGTACTCATTATGTTTTATGTCTCGAGTGTGAACGAAGTAAATTTAGTACTAATTCGACGGGCTGAAATTACGGTTCAGGTTTGATTTTGTTATATGACTTTAAGGAGATTGGTATAAGTTTTAGTCCCTGTTAAAAACTAATGGGAAAATAACGACTATGTTTTTGTAATGAGGTAGGTACTAAAAAGTGTGAACTGCTTGAAGTTGGCTAAGGACAGTTAGTTGACATTGACAACTGACAGCTATCTGACGTTGACAACTGACAGTTATTTGACGTTAACAACTGACAGTTATCTGACGTTGACAACTGACA
Organism: Quadriops clusia; assembly: GCA_033557875.1. Taxonomy (NCBI): domain Eukaryota; kingdom Metazoa; phylum Arthropoda; class Insecta; order Coleoptera; family Hydrophilidae; genus Quadriops; species Quadriops clusia. Next base: position 15,712 of record JAWQRP010001722.1, on the reverse strand, counting down.
GTTATTTGACGTTGACAACTGACAGGTTTTTTCGTTTATAGGGACAACAACCGGACCAAGACGAAAACACGCCCCAAAAGCGAGTGGACAAGATCTTCGATCAAATGGACAAGAACCACGACGACAGATTAACCCTCGAGGAGTTCCGGGAGGGCAGCAAAGCGGACCCCCGCATAGTCCAAGCCTTGACACTGGGTGGAGAATAGCACAGAAGTGTGGGCATACAACCAGAGTTGCTCTGACCCTACTCGTCCCGACGGAATTGCGAACTCGCCTAGTTAGGGGTTAACAGTGGATTGTGGTTGTGCTTTTTACGGACCGCTTCTCAAAAATATTAGGAACAATACAAGAAAAAAACGTGCTAAACCCAACATGAAATGATACGGAATCGACAATTGGATAATGAAACAATCAGTCAAAAAAGACGCAAAATTGCTAATTGAAACAAAAATAACATTCACACAAATCTAGTAAAACTAAACACAAATTTAAAAACAAAACACAAATTTAAAAACAAAACACAAATTTAAAAACAAAACACAAATTTAAAAACAAAACACAAATTTAAAAACAAAACAGATATTTAGAAACAAAACACAAATTTAAAAACAATACACAAATTTAAAAACAATACACAAATTTGAAAACAAAACACAAATTTAAAAACAAAACAGATATTTAGAAACAAAACACAAATTTACAAACAAACCAGATATTTGGAAACAAACAGAATTTGAATACAAAACAAATTTACAAAAAACAGAAACTTGAATACAAAAATTTGAAAACAAAATATAAATTTAAAAACAAAACAGAAATTCATAACACGTGAAAGAAAATTGTTATAACTCATATTAAATGTAGAAAAGAATGAATAACGAAACAACTATTAAAAAAAGTTAAATTAACAACTCAACATAATAAAACAAACGACAAGTTAATAACAAAAAACAAATCAACAAACGCACATTTTAACGCGATTTATCTACATACTTAAGGTTGTAAATTTTTAAAGTCTACAAGATGCCAAGTTAACATTTTAAAGTCGTAACGTGTATATAAAAATTAAGTAAGCACTTTTAACCCTTTTAACTCACTTTGTAAGAAAAATTAAATAGCTATAATTCTCATAATAATGGTAAGGAAATTTTAAAATATAAATACTTAATAGATAACCCGTGGGAAAATGTGTTTGCGAGTTTCAGAAGCAAAACAAACAATTCCTGTTTTTAAGTTTCTAAAGTCTAAAAATTCTAATATAAATAATGTATCTCTTGTAAATTAAGCTCAATTATTATATAGGAAAGTCAGGTTATCGCGGGCGGGGTTGGGCAATTTTCTTCTAGGCTCATAGTAATAGTGACCGATTAAATTAAATATCAATACTGCGAAACAAAATTGATAACAGAACGAAATTTACAAAACAACAAGAAATGGAATTGAAAAACAACAAAAAATGGAATTCAAAAACAACAAAAACATGGAATTGAAAACTAAATAGAAAACTGCACAAAACAGAAAAAAAACGAAATAGAAAACAACACAGAATAGAAGCAAAATGAAATAGAAAACTACACAAAATAGAAACAAAACGAAATAGAAAACAACACAAAATAGAAACAAAACGAAATAGAAAACAACACAAAATAGAAGCAAAACGAAATAGAAAACAACACAAAATAGAAGCAAAACGAAATAGAAAACAACATAAAATAGAAACAAAACGAAATAGAAAACAACACAAAATAGAAACAAAACGAAATAAAAAACAACACAAAATAGAAACAAATCGAAATAGACCACCACAAAAAATAGAAATTCAAAAATAGAAATCCAAAATTAGGAAAAATAAAAGCGGAAAACAAAAACAAAACAAAAAGTAAAAACTGTAAACAAACGAATTAAATAAAATAGAAAAACAACACATCCAAATACAATCAATAAAAAATAGTCCTCAACTTTGCAATAATACCGACAAATACCTAACAAACCAAAACGAACAATTCCACAATTCCGCTCTTTTATATTCGTCAATTTACTACATATATAAATATTATGACTAAAGAAAAACTACATGAATAAAATATTTAAAATTAATGTATATGTACTTCTAAGGTAGTGTCAAAGCAAAACATAAATTCTTAACGAAATTGATATATTAAATAAACCTAGGTGTAAGCTTTCATGTTAGATAGTTTTAAGCGTTATTGCATTGTTTTGTAAATAATAGAGACATAAAACATAAATGTTTGTTCTTTATCACTTTTCGTTGGTTTCATACGACTTTGTTTAACTTCGTTTACGTTAACGCCTTTTGTTTGCTGCGAATTGTTTTTGTTTTTAAATTCGTGTAACTAACAATGTGATACATGCAAGTTTCAGTCTCAACACGATTGTATAAAAATATAAGCCGAAAACTATACGATCTAATTCCTAGAAATGCCGTCGCATGTTAACGCCACTTTATTGTTATTAACTGCAGAAAAGAAACACCACAAGTAGCAAATATCTATTTTTTTGTACAGTAAATTGAAAAGATATATTTGAGAGTATCGTCCAAATTTTTGTTCAGTTTAACATGTTAATGGTACACAAAATTGTTTTCTTAATGGTGCAAGCACTGAGTGATTCTCTCTTGCTAAAATAATTATTTTCTTTAATTATTATTATTCAATTTTTCTTTGTTCAATATTTTTTCTGTTCAATATTTTTTTTGTTTAATATTTTTCTTTCAGTCAGTATTTTTCTTTCATTCAGTATTTTTCTTTCATTCATTTTTTTTCATTCAATATTTTTCTTTCATTCAATATTTTTCTTCCATTCAATATTATTAATAATTATGAAATATTTCTTCAAAATTATTGTAAATGAACAACTTCGCTCAGTGTTGTTTGAATTGTAAAAAAAATCTCTTAAGCCTTGTTAAAGCTTAAGCAAGTGAAATTTTCAACACTATAATAGATAGAGTTTCTAACTTTGTAATGTAATGTAATCTAAGCATATAAAATGTATCAATAATTAATGCGTAATTAGATAATAGCATTGACATTTGAACTTTCTCGTTAAACGTAAAAATATGCTTCTAAAGTACTTTTGATCAATATCATGGATTAAGATTTCTTATTTTTCAAATAGTTTTGTTCAAATAAGGGTTCTTATTGAAAGTGTAATTGCTTTTTTTTAAACTCACAAAGTCTGTCGCTTGCACCTTACTTATCTTTCGTTTAAAAAAAAAGGTTCTTGTGATGAGGCGCTATCTGCCACTGTCACAGGAAATTGCGTTCCGAATACTTTAGTGTCTTATCAAAACAAAAAATAATAAAATGTGTACGATAGTTATAATTAATATTTAAACAATGTGAATGTGATTGTTTTTTTATTAGTCGTTACGGAATATAATTAAACTTATTACCAATTAGCATTGTTATGGTGAATGTTTCGTTCAGTGACAACTGCTTCACGCACCCATCTTTACATTATTCATATAAATATATTTATATAATATTAATAATGCATACCTCGAAAACTCTAAAATATTATACTCCATGTACGGGGCATATGCAATAAAAAATAAAAACAATATTAAAAAATTGTTTTTTAATTTCAGAAATTTAACTATAATTTAAAGTAAAATAAGTAAGTCAGATTTGTAAAACTGTTTATTATTAACTTGAGAGATTTTGTGGTAAAAATTCACGTATACGTATTAAATATGTTACAGTTTAAATATGTTACAGCTTAAATGTGTTACAGTTTAAATATGTTACAGTTTAAATATGTTACAGTTTAAATATGTTGTAGTTCAAATGTGTTACAGTTTAACGTGTTGCAAACGTAGTCCTTAACATTTTGCAATTGTTTCTGTTACAAAAATGTGGCCTAAATAAATAAAAAAATACTGTTATGTGCAAGTGGGTTATGAAGGGGCGGTTCGAAATGAGGAAACACATGCTATACTGCTATGGTACCCCAATATTATAATATAATAAGTTAATGTTGATTATTGACCCACATAAGGAATTATTAAAAATAGTACATGTTAAAAGAATAAGAGTTCACGCAGTAATATATAGAAAAAACCGTTCGTGTATGTTTATGGCTATTTGATTTTGTAAAGGATCCTGTTTAGAACCACCCCGAGTTAATAATACCATATACGTTAAAATATAAATTTCGACTGTAGCAAATTTTGCGCTAATATTTCTGTTAACAACTTTCTGTGATAAGTACAATCATTGTATCGCAATAAATAAAAATAAAGCTGTGTCTTGTATTGCATTAGGCTATATTTATTACATATATCGTTGTTTTAGATTCGTAACATGAACATGGTTGTTTTAAAGGAGAACCATTGCTAATCGGGACGGACTAGTAATGGCGATTATTGATGGAAATAACTAAGTACACTGTTTGTTGTTATGGCGCGGTTATTATAGAGTATTGTGTTTTGTATTTAATATGAATGTACAAAATAAATAGTGTAAAATCCTGTTCGTGTCGTCATTTCGCATTCCAAGTTTATTTAGTTAGTTAGGTTAGAAGAAAGTAGGAGATAGATAAACCACAGTATAAATAATATTCTTACAGTGTGGAAATTCGGTTTTTTTCTAATAGATTTTATTCTGGCAAGATTAAATTTAAAGTTGTTCGAGCGTCTGTTTGTGTGTGTGTGTGTGTGTGATTTTAACTGTTACTTTTAAATTAGTTATTTGAACTATACAACTATACAACAATATGTGTTGAAACCTGCTCAGGGTAGCTCGGATAGAGTATAATAAATAGCCACACGCAGCCCGTTGGGCTAGGTGGTGTACTCCCCCGGCATGATTTTTCTTTTTCTATTTTGTTGTTTTGAGTTTATTTGAGTTATTTATTTTTCTAGGGGATTAATCTTTGTTCACCTCTTTGTTATAGAAAATTAAAATGTAATTTTCATTTTATGAATAAAGAATACATACATACATACATACATATTCAATGATTTTAATGCTTTAGTAAGTTCTGTTACTAAGAAAGCCCTTTTTCATTCTTTAACTATGAAACTTTATGACAAATGAAACACGGCAAAACGCGAATGTTGCGACTCAGCGCACCACAAACTGACATAGTGCAGGGACCCTCAGTGGTAAAATAATCTACAAGTCCGAACTTTAAAAGTTCAAGATAAGAATTGATCTCCGGCAAAGCCATCAACGATCGCCGCCGTCATCATTGGCATATCCCTACGGCACGCGGCAACGTTGCGACGCACTAGGTGGCAACATTTAATTGGCTCGGCACAAACGCGGTTTCAAAGCAACGCAGCCAGCGACATCCCGAGGCTAAGCGTTAAGGTAAACAAAAGTGGTTAACAGGAATCTAGGACCGGTTATACCCATGTTGTAGCAAATCAGCGAGTTATAACCCGCTTTCCCCCTGAGGGGGCTCCACGGGTTAAGGATGGCTCGTATGACGCACCCTGGCAACACAAACACTAGGACAGACGGCACTCGCCCTGGATCGCTCGGAAACCCTTTCCCGCTGGACCGGGCTCCAGGAATGCGTCGAAGCAAGCCAAGCGCCCGCAACCATTCACAAAAGGCAAAATGGGTACACTTAATCCCGAAATGAACCCGACTACGCGACAATAAAACCACACTTGTACATCACCAAACATATAATACGAAATTAGCTGAAAAGGAATCACTGGAATTAAGTACACAATTAAAACAATAAAATCTAAGAAAACTTTCAGCATAACATAAAACATTTGATTGTTGATTGATTTACCCTGAATTTGATTTAATTGAATGACCTTTGTGAGTAAGGACTAATTATTCATTGTCTATTGAACTGCAGTTGACCTTTTAATTATCATGAAAACGAGATACCTTTGATTGTTATTAAATTGGTGTTACCTTTGATTTTTGTTGATGCAATGGCGCTACCTTTTCTATCGTGTATTTAATTTCTCTACCTTTGTCGTTATATAATCGTGCTACCTTTATAATCGTTATTAACTCGTGCTACCTTTATAATCGTTATGAACTCGTGCTACCTTTATAATCGTTATATAATCGTGCTACCTTTATAATCGTTATGCAATCGCTACCTTTGTTTCGTTATGTAATTGTGCTACCTTTATAATCGTTATGTAATCGCTACCTTTGTTTTATCATTACGTAATTACGCTACCTTAGTTATCGTGATGTAATTAATTCGTTTGAATTGATTGGGCACAAACCTTGTTATTGCAAAATGTTATTGATTAAATTGACTGGTTATGTTAATTGGTCGACCATAATTTATTCATGTGTGTGTGTGTGTGTGTGTGTGTCCATCTATTGCCCTCTGCGGCAAAACTACTCTAACGCTATGAAATTGAACAAAATAAAGAAAGAAGAAAACAAATATCCTTAGCCTGTGTTGAGTCCCACGTCTGAAGACGGCAGCCAACGAATTTAAAAGCTCCCAGAAGAATGGCGTTGGTGATATTCCCGAAGGCACAGAACAATCGATCACAACGAACTCAACCCCACTCTGAACTGCCCCAACACTCTCTTATCTCCCGTCATCTGGGACTACCTCCCAACGACTCTCTTCACCAACTAACCCACTCTCTGATCGACCGTCCTCGAAAGAATACTTCGTATGACTGTCCTCGAAAGAAGACCTCTAACCACTGACCCCGAAAGAAGACTGTGAATGACTGACCGATCGACGGTCTTCTTCCGAAGGCTTCGACTGAATATGCCTCATCGACTGTCTTCTTCAGAAGACCTCGAATGACTGCCTCTCAAACACTGCCCGACTCAACTCTACCAGACTCCTGTGTCAACTAACTGTATTTCCACCCAATCAGAGCTACTCCCCCCTCCGCGCGGCCTACCCCCCTCTGAAGAGCAACCAATCACCTGTTAGCACCTGTCATTTGCGACCAATCGGATACCTTTAGTTTCCTTACTCGACCACGCCCTCTCACGTTGGGACTTTCATTTTAACTACTCGAAAGTTTTTACTACTGTAGTGTTATTGGCACACCTGCCGAGCATCTGGAACAATTAAAGTAACCTTGGGTAGGCCATTAGGCCATTTCTGCATTGTCGAGATGTTTTTTGAATAGGACCTTTGTCGGCGAAATTATTTGCGTAGTCTATTGTTCGCCTACCGCTTGACCTCTGGGAAATATTTCCCAGATTTTGAACACATCTGTTTCTGACAAACCTAGTTTTTGATAAGACTCTTATTTGCATGAATCGCGTAACCTATTTGCATACCTTCACAATATATTATTGCAGTTTATTATAATTATTTCTATTAGAAAAGTTTATTTAATAAAAAATGGACAATAAACAAAAAGCGTGCGTTGCCCTTATATTATATTGTACATGTTTAAAACACAAGAAGCAGAAAAGACGTTGGGAAAAACAGTGGATAGCGCACCGTGAAAAGTATAACCATTTAAATTGATTAAATTTTATTAATGACACGAATCCAGACGATTTCGAAACTATTTTCGAATGAGCAATGAAACATACTATGAACTACTTCATCTCTTGACGCCTTTTATTACGAAACAAAATACAAATCTGTGGCAGGAAGTCAAAAGGTCATAAGTCTATTTTTGCAACTTTTCAGGAGAAACAAAAAACCATTTTTTTTTAATTTCAGGCCAAACTTGACAAAAGAGCGATTGATAATCTATTAATTTTAAATACTAATAAAAAGTAAACATAGTTCTGGCTTTTTAATTGAGTTTTTGCTAATGGCATTTAAAAATTAAAGAATTTTCAAAAATCATAAAGATCTAACTATCATAATTTTATTAAGATATTTTCGGAAAAGGGAATATCTTTACATATTCCTTAGGATGGTAAATCCGTGATACTGAGAAATGGGCCTAAATGTATATATTCCTTTCTGTTGGAATATTCGTCAGTACATTAAAATGAGTATTGAGACATAATTAGAGTTATTTCGCCATATTATTTTTAATATTGTAGGTATGTGCAGATACAAAGACTTTCGTGGCCGCAATAAATTTTAATAATAATTAAATCCGAAAAAAATCTATTAAATTTAAAGTTATTGCTATATGTTTAGTGGGTATTAATGAAATTGAAAAGACATAGGAACAGCATAATTTCAAATTTATTAAAACAAATTATAAATTCTCTTTTTAAAGCTACGTAAATGGAGCGTCCGTGGCGCAACGGTAGCGACGTTGGTATGCTAAGCCGTTGTGTCCGGGCGGTCGGGGGTTCGAATCCCGCCGCGCCATGGATGTTGTGATTGTCTGGTGAACGTGTAATATTGAGTATTCTCAAAAATAAAATTGATGATGGCCCAAAGGGAAAATATTCCAATAGTGGCCGAATTATGTGTTAATACAAAAAAAAATAAATAAAAAAAAGCTATGTAAACCAAAATAACATTACATTCTTATAACTATATGTGAAACAAAAAATTTATGAGCATCGCCATGCGGTTGACAATGGTCTGCTCACATATGTGATTTGAGTTCCGACGAAAAGCAATAACTCGACATACACATTTCGATAATTGCCTATGTTCGAGGTGACAAAAGGAAAAAAGTTTTGTGAAGCGTAAAAATCACAAGTATATTTTGAAAAGTCGATTAATTCCGTTTTGATAGTTTAAGAGATACACTTCTTTTGAAGATAAATTGAATTATATGGTTTTGTCATAAAATTTTAGTAAAACAACGAGAAATAAATGGACATATTGCCTTTTGGTTTTAAAATTTGTCAACTTATGCCCTTTTGTCACTGAAAATCTTGCTTAATTACAGGAATTAAATTATAATCTTTTGCTCGATGATAGAGTTCGATATTTTGAATAAGATGGTGCAATTATCTCATTTTAACCAAAAGCCGAGTTATGACCTTTTGACTTCCTGCCACAGAAATATGAGGCAAATGAAAGACTTGCAGTAACGCTGCGATATTTGGCAAGTGAGACGATAATAACAATAGTTATATTTGGCAACTGGAAGGTCGCTTGAAGATTTAAAGTTGTCAAGTATCATTTCTGCATTTTTCCCTTATCTGGGGTTTCTATATCCGATAAAAACTGCAGTTCATTAAACGTCCATACGGTAAGCTCATAGACACTATCCGCACTGCTTCCTGTACGTTTAGAATCTTTTATTTTCTTTAATTCTTTCCTATAATTACTTCTTAACGTATTTATTTGTTTTTTTTTACATCATCAATCGAAACTTGTTGTTTTAATTGCACGAGAATTATAAGTAATTTTTCATAACCGTTTTTTTTATCCCGGTCTGAATATTCTTTTAATTTTAAGAATTTGGTTCTTTGGGATTATGGTCATCAAAATTAAAATTTCTTCAAACGAAAATGGTTTTCATTTTTATTATTTTCGCATTTAAAACGTACGTTTCGGAGCCAGGTTTGTCCCTTCTTCAGCGTTATACATTTAAATCCTTAAACTATCATCAAGCTAGATGAAACAAAACTAAATTCTGAAATTACATACTAACTAAAATCAGTGAGTATAGGAATATATAGAGACTTCACCTTACGGAAGATTTGGCGATCGGTAAGTTTTCACCCCCACTTCTCCTGGTCAACAAATTGAAGTGTAGCCCCGACGACTCACGGCTACCTAAGCAAGCTTCATATGACAGGCTATTTCAGGGATGGTAAACGCGATGTTTGTCCCAGAATATTGTTCGATGTGTGCTATCACCGTAACCAGGCTTTCTATGCGGTCTCGCTCGAATTTGCATATCATAAGTATTACCGCATCGACAGATCTAGGTAATTGAGCATTTTTTTGCACATTTTAGTTACTTCAGCTTTTTACATATATATATATATGGGTGTAAAAAAATTGAAACTTTTTAAAAAGTTTTTATTTGTAGGTCTATAATGAAACAACAATTTCTTACATGTATATCAAACATTAAAAAAAGAAAAATACATGAATATTACACATTATTTTTTAAAAATTAATACAAATGTTTAATTACAAACTTAGTTCAACCATTGGTGCCACTTTATTTTAATTGGTTAATTAGTAAGTACTTTAGTTATATAAATGTTTTAGTTTAAACATGCGAAAAGTGCACTGAAAATTTGTTAATTTGGAAAATAATTATTTTAGTACATGTTTGTAATCTTCTGCAGAAGCAGTCGACGCATCGACGCCGCGAAACGCAGCAGGATAAATATAAAGATTTGTACATTTGTTCTTGTTTATTTACTAGACATATGACAACAATACATAGTCCACGATATTACTTAAAAACACTACATTATTATTGAATCAATAGGGCCCCAACAAGTTATAATTAACAAAAACAAGGTGTTGAAATCGTGTTGTAATGAATTTATTTTTTAACACGACGCGTTGCGATCATCACTGTGATCTACGGGTGCTACGTCTGGTTATTTATAGTTAAATGTCATGTATGTAAGGATGATGGAACAAATTTTAAATTTTTGATAAGCAATCATAAATAAAATTATAGTTTGAAGAAACATGGCGACGGATAAGGAATCAATTAACATTATTATTAATTTTTTAATATTTGTAATTTTCTAATGGATTTTTTTCTTTCAAAAGAATACCATTTCAGGTATCTGGACATAAACATTTTTAATAGTAATTTTAAGATAAAATTACGGTGTTCGGTGCACGTGCCACTTCTCCACGAAGAATCGTACTGAATACACTGTAAGTTGAATTTACATTGCATTTTATTTATAATGCCAGTTTCGCATTTATAATTATCAAAAATTCTTATGAATGTGTTTAATAACTCTTCTACAATTGTAGCAAATTCATTTGTCGGTCTCTTAAGGTATTGTACATTGTCTACGGAAAAGTCTTTATGTAATATAAATAACTCGTCTATAATTACAAGGGATTCGTCCGTTTTACATAGTTTTTGCTGACATAAATGGCAGCTAAATTTTTTTTGAACAGCGTATGCCAAATATCCCGCTACATAAACCGTGGAACATTTTTCTAATATAGATTTTTCCATATCACGTGTCAGATCTTCAACATCTTCAATATCGTTAATATCCACTTCGGTATTGGTCTCTTCATGTTCCAGGGTTCGGTCTTCTGTTGTAATATTTACATTTTCTTCTTGATATTTTTCTAAGTTTAAGGTCTCTATGTCGTGTACTTCACAGTTTCCAGTTTGTAAAGGTTTCAACAAACGAATATTTATGTTTTGTTGAAGGGCACTTCTGAATTGCTTGGCACTCGGCATGGGATTATACCCTCCTCTATTTCGTATTACGGAAAATAGATTTTCAAGCGAATCCTGGTTTACAAAACCTGTTAACAGGTATTTTATATTGAGAAGTTTAATATCGTCCCATAAAAGTAACATGGAACGTATCGTCCACCGAAATCCCTCCAAACAATATATGTTGTTTCTTTCCTTTGTTCCATCAAAAATTTTGATACTCTCAAAGTAATCGAGAGCATTTTGCAAAGTTGTAAGCGAGAGCGTATTACATTCAGACAGAGGTCGTTTGAATGGATTCGGGTCTGACAAACACCTACTATTAAGAGCGTCAAAAATGCGATTAATGTCTTTTAGAAATTGACCTGTATTAATAGCAGTGTTGCCTGGTATAGCTTTTGAATAGCCAGCAGTTTGAACCGCAGCTCCTACTGTGTGAGAAAAAATTTGAGCAGCGTACTTCACTTTCATTTTTTCGAACGCAGTGGGTGTTATGTGTTTATCGGTAATTTTAACCATGGTTCGAGTGGTGGCGCTTTGTTTATCTAAATAGTACGTGTTTGTAACGTCCTTCCATGACACCTCTTTGCCTTGGACAAAAAAATTTAATCGCGAGTTTGAAAAATTGTTTCTTAAACTTTTTATCAAATGAGGAGCATCGAAACAAGTAAAAACCTTGTGATCGTCTATTTTGATAACCGGCTCTTTTTCAGTGGCTCCAAGCAAAGCCAAGGCATGTCTATTATTCGACCCCTGGTCACACACTATGACCATAGGGTGCAAATTTATCGCAATCAATTTATTAATAACTAATCTAATTATATCTCTAAGATCGGTACTTTTAATCGCGCCTGCTGATAAAAAATACGAGAAAGGCAATTTCCAATTAACAAATAGACCCCTCAACATGACAACCAAAGCGTTATCAGCAATAACTGGTTTTCTTCCGAAAGGGCCTAAATCTTGAAAGCCCTCAATAAAATCCTCCATTTTACAATTGACTTTTTTACTGGGATGAGGAGACAGGGTGCCGTGAAATGAAACCACTTTTTCTTTTATCTACGACGTTTCGGAGGCTTTATTCCTCCTTCTTCAGGTCTACAAACAACACGCATGATCAAGAACAGAACAGGAAGGCAACAAAAGCCAAGACTACTGCTGCAAGAGCATACTCACAGGCAAGAAACGTGGTCAGCACTAGTAAAGTTGTTATAATGTTCCATCCACGCTGAGAGTGCCAATACATTAGATAATGTACTCTAGGGGTAAGGTCCATCACCACATACAGTCAGGCAAAACCTCCCTCTTTCTTAATTTTCAGTTTTCAGCCTTTTCTTTTCTTTTTAACTCGATCAACATTCACTCCACCGCGTGACCAAACTGACAGCCCACAGGAAAGAACAACATGGAATCTACATTACCGACAAAGAAGCAATCGGGACCCGCATAACCAACAAAGGAGCAAATCTCAGTACACCCACTTAGATAACCCGAGGTACACAAACAAAAGCAAGGTGGTCGACACTACAGTAACAAAGAACAGGGGCCAAGAAACCAAGAAAGGAAAAACAAGGGAAAGGAAAACAGGAGAACAAAAAGAGAAGAAAGAAAGAAGGGAAGAAAGGAAGGGCGCAGTTCAGAAACGGAGGCCAGACACACAAAGACCAAACCATACATCACCAACTATATCATGAACATACATTAAACACAAAATATGTTACAAAATACAATCTAACCTAAAATTAGCAATTAAATTGAACTGTTTACATAAATCGATCAAAGATCTTATCAAGACTCAACTGATAGTAATGTCCAGCCTGACCATACAGTGCATTCAGATTGTTACTTATATGCTTCGGAAAAATGCCCAGTCTTCTACAGCCAATCAAGAAGGTCCTCCTGTTCTGTAGGGACGCCACCTTCCTAGTGAGGGAGGCCCACCTCTTCAGGCAGACTCTCAATGTGTGTCCATACGTTCTGTCAATATCATCAAAGAAGCCCATTGTTGAAATGGAGGTCCAATGGTATCCCAAAGTTTCAAAAATTAACTGTTATCTGTCTCACAATATAGTACAATTGACTTTTTTTACTGGGATGAGGAGACAGGGTGCCGTGAAATGAAACCACTTTTTCTTTTATCTACGACGTTTCGGAGGCTTTATTCCTCCTTCTTCAGGTAGGCAAGAAACGTGGAATAAATAAATAAAGCCTCCGAAACGTCGTAGATAAAATAAAAAGTGGTTTCATTTCACGGCACCCTGTCTCCTCATCACAGTAAAAAAAGTCAATTGTATTATAATGCATATTAATTTTAAGTGCAAAATATACATCTCTTAATGAACTGTTTGTTATAAAAAAAATTTGCGGAAACTTTATTCAGCACTGTTTTGAGGAAACATGATTTAGGTGGACAAAATTCGCAAAATTTACCACTATAGATTTAGGAAAAAAGCAGATATACAGTTCTTAAAAGGTTGTAAGATGCATGCAAACGCATTAATTTGCTAATATAAACTGTAATATGGACGCAAAAAAACAGAAGGCGACATGATGTTGAGTTGGTGTAGGATACGCTAAATTTCATAAAAACACCTGTCAACAGTAACTCAACTTTTGCGATTTTCCCATGAAATATTTAAAGTATTTGTATCGCAAGTTTTTCACGAAGGGGAGTACTAAACATTATTTATAAAATTAGAAAAGGAATGCTACATAAAACATGTAGATTTCGCATGTATAATATATAGACTGAAATTTAAGAAATAGAAAAATTGCGTTTGTATTTTAAACCAGAAATAAGAAGATTCACATACAGTCTCTGAAAATCGTTTTGTTAAAGTAAGAAAAAGGCGTAAACATTTATATTGTGTCCAATTTAGCTGCCACTGCCTTACTTCCAGTTTGTTATACGTGTCAGATGACCTCTTCGACAATTTCGTATCAAGGGCTATTTAATGTGTTGCATAATGAAATACTTTGAAAATTTATGTATTAGATAAGTTTGATTTAGAAAACAGCGTAGAAGAGAAAAAAGGAAACGATTTTTGAAAAATTTGTCGATGAAATTAGTTTAAATTGGAAGAAGTTAATAGAACAAAAGTAAGATTTCAGTTACAAATGTTGAATGTTTAACAATTAATTTAAATATTCCCGGCGAAGGAAGAACAGTAAATTTCTTCATTTTACGGGGTCTCAGAAAGTTGCCAGGCTTTTAAAGGTGTTTGAAGAAGGTAGTGCTAAAAGTAAAAAAAACAAAAATACATCCTTTGGTAAAAAACTTTGCTCCGAAAGAATGATCTTTTGCGGCGCATTTTAGTTTAATATCTGCTGGTTGAAAAAGTGCTGCCAATATTGTAAAATAAATTACAGAATAGACTTCAAAAAGTTTAGTAAACTTTTAAAAATCATTTAAGTCACCACTTCAACCGTCTTTATACCATTTCGGGAAAAACATAGATTAAATTGATTAAAAATGAACTAATGACCATTGCGTAAACATATCTACTCTACTTACGTAATTAAAGCCGTAAAACCGGAAATAAGCACAGCAATGTTATAAAGAGCTACTGAGGAATCACGATAATGAAATGCTTATCAATCGATATTAAAACTGTAAGTTAACTTCTTTGTTATTAAGAATTTGTCCATAACCTTTATTTTCTTAATATTTGAATTTTGTCCACCTAGATCATGTATTTAGGCCACTGTGATGTCTCTTAAATCGTACCTCTTTACACTTCCTACATAGCAGCTGTAGTTCAACTTAAATAAATACACGGTTTTTGGTATCCACGAGAGAGAGTTAGTATTGTGATTTGATTTTTTGATTTTTCACTTATTAAAGACCCAATAGCATGTCAAAAAGATTTAACATTAACAGTTGTCAATAAGAAGATACATGGATGAAGCATTGCATAAACAGCGAAATGGTGAAATTTGATTCCGTGAAGCACATAGGATCGGGAATACACCAAAATCAAGTCTTCTTTAACAACTGCAAGAGCTGAATAACCATGAGAAATTGAATAGACCGAGAGATCCGACTAAATCAATGGAAAAATGAACTATTTAATCGTATTCCTACACAGAAATTGTTTTTTGGGCTAACTAGGTACAACCAATTTAAAAAAAATGGCGTTTGAGTTTATAGAAAAATACAAATAAAAGTATTGCTTCAACTTAGGTTAAGAAGAACAATAATATATGTTGTCGGTGATTGTAGGTAAAGATTATTTATTTGCTTGCTTAAAATACCAATTTTGAATATATGGGCGAAATTACCATTCAATTGTAGCTTAAGGTACGATTTAAAGGACAGCCGGTACGATTTAGAAAATGAATTTCTTTAATCTTGCAAATGTCATTTTTACTTTCTCGCAGAGAAAGTATAGTGATCATGCGGAAAATTTTTTTTGAGATTTTGATGATTCTCGACGTTTTGAGCGATTTTGAGTCGATTTGGCCCTTTTTTGCTTTTTTGTCTGT
>JAWQRP010001721.1:0-17925 GCA_033557875.1 Quadriops clusia | reverse complement strand
TTCGTCAATATCTTTCTTTTAGCTTCTAAAAACTTTAACATTGATGTCAAACCCGTAGCTCAGGAAACAACCCCCGAACGCTGATATTTACAGGGGGTGAAAGCCAATTTTCGATTGTAACTTGTGCGTCGATAAAAATAATGAAAATGTTGCTTCAGATTATGAATCCTCGGCCGATTTTGAGTAAAAAAAGACTAGCAAACCATACCCCTAAAACGCATCCCTCTCGAGAAATTCGATATTTTCTAAATCTCTGCATTCCTGACCTCCGTGCATAACGCGTTTTTCTCGACGAACTGCTCCAACTAACCACCGTAAACGAACATCAATGATCTGTAATGTATACACGAAAATCACTGTGGCTAAATGTTTAAATTCACGCACAATTGCACCTTTAACCACTGAGCTTCTGAAAGTTGGTTACACATTGGGATTGTTTATTAAAATGAATGGGGTTAAAACTATTTTTCACTGCAATTCCTATGCACTTAAAAATAATTCAATATTGTTTACAAATTGTTAACCCTTCTTCGTTTCGCAATAGAACTGGACAAAAACACCACAAATAAAAAATACACACTCTTTAAAATATTGATTTTTAACTCTGTTAAATGTATGCAACTTCCTACAGCGAAATGAATAAATACTGAAGAAATAGCTGGAAACAGGTGTGCTGTTTATAAAAAGGGACCTTGACCTGCACAACACAACACGTGTTACGATGTCAATTCGTATTTATTATTTTAGCTTTCTGTAAAGGGGATTCATGCTCTCTTTTCTTTCATTGCATTCGTAGGTAGATGATTTTTTTCTACTGTTCAATACTTACTTCAATTAAAATGTCTACTTCATCAAATCTAGCGACAGTGTGTAAATTACATATTATTGATGTTCGTTTACGGTAATTATTTCGAACACTTCGCAAAGATAAACGCGTTATGCACGGAAGAGGTCAGGAATGCAGAGTTTTAAAAAATATCGAATATCTCGGGAGGCATGCGTTTTACGCTAGACTTTTTTTACTCCAAATCGACCGAGGATTCATAATCTGAAGCAACATTTACATTATTTTTAACGGCGCACAAGTTACAATCGAAAATTAACTTTCATCCCCTGTAAATATCAGCGTTCGGGGGTTGTTTTCTGAGTTACGGGTTTGAGGTCAATATTTAAGTTTTTAGAAGCTAAAAGAAAGATATTGACGAAATCTAGAGTGGAAAATGTTAAAAACAGCCGAATTAATCGCAAAAATCTCTTATTTTTGGTCTAACTTTGGAGGGTTGTAGCTCCGCGGGGGTGCACTTCCGGACAGGGATGTATATGAACTTTTTTACTTCTTTTGATGAGTACTATATGTGGTTGAAAGGATATATCAGAATTTAATAACACCCTGTATAGTACCCGTAAAAAGAGGTGAAAAAGTCCATATAAAGTTCTGTACTAAAACGCACCCTTGCAGAACTACAGTCCTTTAAAATTGGAGAAAAAGTAAGAATTTTTTGCGAGTATATTGCCCATTTTTAATATTTTGGACTCCAACGTCCGTTAGGATCTTTGTTTCAGCTTCTTCGAAAATGCACATCGAGTTCATAGGGGTTAACTATAGAAACAACTCCTAAACACTGACATTAAAAGGGGATGAAAGTGGTTTTTTAAATGTAACCTAAACTCTTTTAAATAGTCAAAATGTTTCTGCAGATTATAAATCTTCGGACGACTTGTGATAAAAAAAGTATAGCATACCTTACCTCTTTCGTCTGAGATATTGAAGATTTAATAAAAGTCTGCGTACTTACCTCCAAACGGTGAACTTAATAAACAGATATTTAACGTCAGGATTTGGCGGTTGTTACATTAACTACCCCTTATGAAGTTAATGTGTAACTTTCGTAGAAGCTATAACAAAGGTTTTTGTGGACGTTGGGGTCGAAAATGTTAAAAATGGCCAAATTAATCACAAAAGTACTCTTATTTTTTTTCTCCAATTTTGGAGGGTTATAGTTCTGGAGGGGTGCATTTTAGGAAAGGGTTTTATAATGGACTTTTTCACTTGTTTTTACGAGTACTACACGTGGTTCAAACTGTCATACTGAATTTGACAACACCCTGTATAACTTGGAGATTCTTTTCAGGCCTTAATTTGAGGCTATTAATAACTTAAAACTGAAGGTACTTTAATAGGCATATTCTACATCAGAAAAAAGGAAAAAATTCGAAGAATTTAACTTTATCTACCTGATCCGTAAGAAATTAGATAATTTGGAAGGAATTCAACATTAAAATTCTCTTATGGAGAAAATGCACGTGATGTTTATCATTTGGCATCAACGGTGTTGATCGGTACGTCACAATGACGTAACCACTGATAAGGTCCATAGCTACGTAACTACGTATCCACGTAAATACGTGACGTTACGAGAAGGTCTATTGATATGCTACTGGTATGGTTCTTTACTCTACTGGACTTTTCTACTCAATGTTATGAAAAGTTCTTACTTGAATTATGGAATTTGACTTACATTGAAGGCCTTCAGCTCCACGCTCTGACAACTGATCAGCTTTTATTCACTCTATCCCATATACTTTTTCTTCGTCACTGACTTCTTTTTTTGTACAACGCGAAATGTCTGACATTTCTAACAATTTGTTACTTCCTACAACAACCTTATCCCTTGTTGCTTAACAACCGATCGTCTATTTTGTTATTGTTAGAAATACGCTATTCCATGCCTACTGTCTCGAGTTGCTTAAACATGCAATCCATTATTTCACCGCCTCCTCTGTTCCTAGATCCATCCACATTTGATGACACGAAAAATTAACGAAACTGTCGTGGGTTTTAGGTAATTTTTCCAAAATTTCCAAAATTACACATTGAATTTTTCAAAATTACTTAACTTCATTGCATCGTGGATAGTCCGTTTTCTGATAAAAACAATATGTTACAAGACGTAAACGTTTGAAGAGTTAAAGAAGCTGTGAAGTATGATTAAATGATCTAGAAAATTAAAACACGAATGCGATTCGGCTAGATTATTTTGCATCTCTAGTAGATATATAAATTTAGTTTATTTTATTAAAATTCACCTACATATAAAAACCGTCATATCATTTCATTTTGAAGTTTATTTGACGTTTTCATTTTTTGAAGTACCATAAGCCAAAAGTTACTAAGCTACTGAGTTATTTTCCTAAGGCCACGTCCGCACTGATAGATGCCTTACTTAGTGCCTAGATGCCTAGCGTCTTATGGCGTTTGTTTATTACTTCCTAAAACCTAGTGAGGTACTTGGCGTATAGCGAAGTGAATCAAACGGTGTAGAATATATGCAACTGGACGCACTGCGCGCTCGGCACTTTTGCTAGTCGCCTAGTGATCAGCGAAATAAACAAACATGTTGGTTTTTTGTCATGGGGCACAAGTCATTGTGTACTCTAGCAGGAAATCAGATGGATGTCGCTAGGTGACTAGCAAAGGCTCCGAGCGCGCAGTACGTCCATGAACAAACGCCATAAGGCGCGAGGCATCTAGGTACTAAGTAAGGCGTCTATCAATGCGGGCGTGGCCTTACAGAATTCAACATGGTGTTTTATCAGTGTAATCATCGGTAATCGCATACTAGCTAATCAACCAGAGCCTTGTATTGTGTGAGATGCAAAATAAATAATCGGAATAAATTAAATGACAATCTATGTGGATCAAAGCACATGCTAATATTGCACTGTGAGTAAATCACTAAAAGTTCCGAGCACCACTTAATATGTTAAAGGTCTTTTTTAACAACACGAATTGATAGTTCTAGAATCGTTTAATGTACTGCATAGGGTCGGCCCATTCTAAAATTTTCGTCGCCATAAGGTAATTCTGTACACATGAATGTCTGGTTGCCTATATTTTGATCCTTAGCACACCCTGTACCTGATTCTTGAACTATCAACTCGTGTTGTTGGAAAGAACCTTATAATAACCCTTTATGCCCATGATGATGATAAGAGAATGTTACCTTACCAATACTATTTTTTACGGCGAAATTAGGCAGTGCACTGTGATCAATTTTATACAGATTTGATTAAACTAAAGATCAATCTACGAAGAAATCTTAAATTGAGTATCCTCAGATCTTTCTTAATTAAAAAGATTTCACAACAAAACAATGGTTAATTGGTATTCATTCACAAAACATATCTAAAAAACTATTGTACAAAGAACCACTTCTCTAATGGACTATTGTACGAGGCGAAAATGTAATGAAATTTAAACTTATACTGCAGAATGCAGATTCCTTGAGGCAACAAATTCAGTAGTGGTCCTATATGTACTTTTAAAAGTTAAGAATTCGGAATGCTTAAAAAACATTGAAATGTCATAGTGATAGGTAGTAGCAAATGCCGAATATAGGCAACCAAATACACAGAGGCAGAGCAAATGTAGCACCACGAAGTTGTTTTCATTTATTTTTCTGTGCTCAAGCTTGAATTAGATAAGTTTTAATGGGAAATGAAAGGTATATGTAATAAAACAATCGCACAACAACAATGGTTCATAAGTTAAAAAATGATGTTTTATAATTTAATTTTCTCCTTTCCAACGTATGTATGTATGTACATTTAAATTTACATCTGATTCATTGCTAGCGTGCACATGGCGAAATCACGTAAAATTAAAATTACATTTGTTTAGGCGCAAAAACTCGGTAAATTTGTGGAACAATCATTAGTAGCACAAACAGAAATAAAAACATTGCGAAGGTGAGAAACACGAACGAATTGAAGCCGCATAGGTGTATGCCTAGATTAGAGCACATGAGACGCTTGCACATTTTGTTATGATTGAATTTTATTTATTTATTTTTTATATATTCCGTGCAAAAAATATGATTTGTGTTTTTACTTATTTGTAATTGCTTTGATGCCGCATCGAAATGGGGTCACGATGAAGTTAGGCCTAATGTTACAAAAATAGATTTTATAAACTACATTTCAATAATGTAACAAGTATTTAAAGTCGATTTAAAAGTAATGTTCTGATGCAGAAGTATTTAGTAAACAATTTGATGGGGAATACTGAATACGAACTTATGGTCCTGAAGCAGTCAAAGGAGGCTAAGCGGGAATCTTGCTAGCCTAAAAAGAAGTGAATTTGTTCTTTTGCTAACTTTAACTCCTTCAGCAGTAGGGATTCTGAAAGATTCGTAAAGCCCGGTGGGCCACACACAGTAACGTACACATCACTTTTCGTGTAGACTGTGTTTGATAGTTGATTTGCTAAGGATTCTTCTAGGAATTTGGATGAGATTCTTCCTTTTGGTCCTTTCCACTTGGAGTTTGGCTCGGATAAAATATGTCTCACTTTAAACCTGCGAATAAAAACATACGTAATGAAACTTTCGTAATTTTTATATGATTAATAAACAGTTTAAGAAAGCACTAGTTTTGTTCGAACCTTTACAATCCATCTTGATCGGGTTACCAACAATTTACATTTAACTTGAGGAATTATTACTGACACGAATATTATTACTCATATTATGACTGCGATAATGTGATGCATATTCTTCGCACAGTTAGGAAGGGTGTCAACTGGCGCAAAGTGGGTGAAGGTGTGTTTACAAAACAGTCCTTAGCCTGGTTCTATCGATTGAGGGTTAACAGCCTTGGGGAAGGGGTAACATTGATCGCAAGGTCGTCAACAGATAGCGCTCGCGCAAAGGGGTTCACTGTAACGGTATCGATCAAAGTTACAGCTCCCTGTTGTTGCAAATCGCTATTGGGGAAAGAAAATTATTTTAGAGGAAACCTGTATGTTTTGATAGCTTGAAACGGTTTCTGCAATGAAAACGAAAAACAATATCAACTTAAGAAAATAATGCTAGGTAAATATAAATGTTAGGAAAAACTACATCCGCAGAACTTTTTTTGAAAAAAAAAGATGGAATTGCATAATGTCTATACAGGAAATCCTTGGCTAAAATATGTATTCACTTATGCGCATCGATAATCGGTACACATGTATATTATACAAGAATGAGTAATGAAAAAATGCAAGGTTTCTATAAACACGAAGCGGCTATTGAATACCTGTGGGATATTATTTGATTCAATGCTGACGATTCAATTTAAAACTCGCGCCACTCCTTTTGACGTTTCAATCATGGCTGTCCTCATGAATCGAACTCCCAATACTACACACCTATCCTAACGCCTTTTCTCAACTTTGTTATTTTATAAATTACTGCCCAAATTGTTGATTTATTTATTATCTTACTATTAAGGTAGCACATAAAACATTGTCAGCTAAGTATTTCATGTTTTTTTCCAGTCAAGAAACCTATTTATACAAAATTAATTCAATGCGCCCTCAAGTGTCAAGGCTGTGGACAACCCTAGTCGAATCAATAAAGTTGGCGCATGACGTCACGAGGCCGCGTTCTGCCAGTCTGTCGCCGGACAGTGTTGGGGGCGTCAAAATTTCGCTACGTTGCAATTTGGTAACCTCACTTTAATCTGTCAAAAGTATCGCTACGCACTTTCCTCCCGGTCCTCCGCCCTTCTGCGGTTTTCCTCAAGAGAAATGTTGAGAGGCGTCGCAGGAGGCCAAGGCGAAGACAAGTGAATAACCAGGGGTGAGTGATCGGCCCGAATATCCGCTTTATAGGTCACTAGATCGGCCTGAAAAACCATTCCCTCGCGGAGACATATCCAGTTCCCGGTATCACCGGGTCTGGCACCGACAGATACCGTTTATCTCCTCTCTCGGCTACCAGAAATTCAAGTTCAAAGAGTCATTTTTTCGAGATAACTGGCGATAATAAGAGGAACCTAACCTCACTCGGAAAAGTCAAAGTTGACGAGCCTTTATTTTTATTTTGACGTCCTTTTGACACGAACCAGGTGACTTTCAGGTTCGTTAAGTAACAGAGAAAAAATGCTGTGACACTTTTGGCTGGTTTTAGACAGCGCTGGAGGCAAATGAGCCTAAAATGGTCTTAAATAACTGTAATTGACTTAATTAAAGGCAGTAAATCGAATGAAAAAGTGGCTAAATGAATAAAGAAAAGAGAGTGATAAATAAATAGGTAAGAAAAGGACATTGGACTGTGAACCATGTTCCCCCTAAATCTATGGACCTTCTGACTGCACTTTTTGGTTTGTTACTCGGCTAAAAATGTTTGTAAATTACTCAACTTCGCTGTTTCAACACGTAAAGTATAGTAAAGTAATATCCGGTCATTTAAAATTATATACCTAAACGCTTTTAATTTTTATCCTTCGGGAAATTTTAAAATTGATCAAACTATGAATAGTAAATTTACATACTGAAAGCAAATTAAAATGGAAATGAATAAGATTTTTTTTCCATTCTACTCGAGATAAATGCAAATAAGATTACAATAATACATATTAGTAAAATATTCATATTTTAAAAATGCATTCATTTTTTTATAGGACGACCCTCCTGGTTCAGTTTTCAGAGTCGTTCTACAAATCAAGACTAAGTACTCAAAATGCCGGCCGTTCGAGGTGACGGGATGCGCGGCCTCGCCGTCTTCATCTCTGACATAAGAAACTGCAAAAGCAAAGAAGCTGAAGACAAACGCATCAACAAGGAATTGGCGAATATCCGGAGCAAGTTCAAGGGCGATAAGACCCTCGATGGCTACCAGAAGAAAAAATATGTCTGCAAGCTCCTCTTCATCTTCCTGCTAGGACACGACGTTGACTTTGGGCATATGGAAGCCGTGAATCTCCTCTCATCGAATAAATACTCAGAGAAGCAGATCGGGTACCTCTTCATCTCGGTCCTGGTGAATACAAACAGCGAGCTCATCAAATTAATCATCCAGAGTATCAAGAACGACCTGCAGTCCCGTAACCCTGTTCACGTTAACCTTGCTCTCCAATGCATTGCCAACATCGGCAGCCGTGAGATGGCCGAAGCTTTTGGAAACGAGATCCCCAAGCTCTTGGTCTCCGGAGACACAATGGACGTCGTCAAACAAAGCGCTGCTCTATGCTTATTGCGGCTTTTTAGGACGTGCCCAGAAATTATCCCTGGGGGCGAATGGACGTCGAGGATCATCCACTTGCTGAACGACCAGAACATGGGCGTGGTCACTGCGGCAACCAGCCTCATCGACGCTCTCGTTAAGAAAAACCCCGAGGAGTACAAAGGCTGCGTGTCACTAGCCGTTTCCCGATTGAGCAGAATCGTCACTGCAAGTTACACAGACCTTCAAGATTACACGTACTACTTTGTACCTGCTCCATGGCTCTCTGTTAAATTGTTAAGGTTGCTGCAGAATTACGCACACATGGCCAGTTTTTGTGGTGAGTAATCTACTTTTACCACTTTGTGCACTTGTACAAGTTTTGCTCTTTGTGTAGATAGCAGATTTTATATAGATAGTAGATCTAGTCCTTATTTCACAGATTTCTCTCTGTCTTTTTGTTTTGTTCGTTGTCTGGTTATTTTACTTAGAACCTTGTAGCTTTTACTTAGATCAAAGTACCAAGACCTGATGGCATTTATTTAATTCTATATTAATTATTTGTTTTAAATGCAAACAAAAGGTAAAAAATCAAATAACTATTTTTTTTCTATACTTAAAACTCAATAATTGCATCAAATTGTGGCATTTGTCTTTCTGTTTACGTTTGACATTATAATTTTTTTAATACTGACAAGAAATTCTTTTCTTTAAGTTTATTAATTTTTACTTTTACTGCTTTACGAGAATATCTCAATATTTTACTTATTTAAATTTAATATAATAAGCAAAATATAGTTGCCGTACAAAGAAATACTTCTTAGTTACGTTATTACCATTTCAATCGCATATCAATTTTCAGTAGTAAATAAGCTTGCATTTACTTTTGTCTTAAATAGTAATGTTAATTCATTCAAATAATGACAGAAGAGTAAAACATGCCTCAGAAAACTCTCACAACAGTTTTTTTACATATTATGCTCCTGATTTTGAAAGAAAAGTGAATGCAGTGCAATGTATCCAAGTGCATCTATCTCCCTAAGCTTTCAATGTAAATCCCGAGAACCTAACCAAACAACGTCCTATCTTCCAGAAGACCCAGGAGTAAGAGGTCGCCTCAACGAGTGCCTCGAAACCATCCTGAACAAAGCTCAAGAGCCTCCGAAGTCGAAGAAGGTGCAGCACTCGAATGCTAAGAACGCCGTACTCTTCGAAGCCATCAACCTCATCATCCATAACGACAGCGAGGCTAATCTCTTGGTGCGAGCTTGCAACCAACTCGGGCAGTTCTTGAGCAACCGAGAGACCAACCTGCGGTACCTTGCCTTAGAGTCGATGTGCCATTTAGCGACCTCGGAATTCTCACACGAAGCCATCAAGAAGCACCAGGAGGTCGTGATCCTCTCGATGAAGATGGAGAAGGATGTATCGGTTCGGCAACAAGCCGTCGATTTGCTTTACGCTATGTGTGACCGAAGCAACGCTGAAGAAATCGTACAGGAAATGCTGAATTACTTGGAAACAGCCGATTACTCGATTCGTGAGGAAATGGTCTTGAAAGTTGCTATCCTGGCTGAGAAATATGCGACAGACTTCACATGGTATGTCGATGTGATTTTGAATTTGATCCGTATTGCCGGCGACTATGTTTCCGAAGAAGTTTGGTACCGTGTTATACAAATTGTCATAAACCGAGATGAGGTGCAAGGATACGCCGCAAAGACAGTTTTCGAGGCCTTACAAGCACCTGCTTGCCACGAGAATATGGTTAAAGTTGGAGGGTACATTTTGGGCGAATTTGGGAACCTTATAGCCGGAGACAATCGTTCATCCCCGGCGGTGCAGTTTCAATTACTGCATTCAAAGTATCATTTGTGTTCACCGATGACACGAGCTCTCCTGCTTTCGACTTACATTAAGTTTGTCAATTTATTCCCAGAGATACGTACGCAAATCCAAGACGTTTTCAGGCAACATAGTAATCTCAAATCATCGGACGCCGAGCTGCAGCAAAGAGCTTCAGAATACTTGCAGCTGAGCATTATAGCAAGCTCGGATGTCCTTGCAACTGTTTTAGAAGAAATGCCAGCTTTCCCTGAACGAGAAAGCTCCATTTTAGCGGTTTTGAAGAAGAAGAAACCTGGACGAGTCCCAGAGAGTGAAGCTGCCAAAGATGGTAAAAGTCCTACGCCAGTCACTAATAATCACAATGCCGAGAATGCTAATACCAAGTGAGTATAATCATTTGATTTTATTTGAGTTAATTTTAAATAAAAAAAATGCGCCTATGAAGCACTCGAATTAAATAATGTTTTAAGAAAAAGGTCGTTTTTCAGCACATCATCCTCTGGTGACCTCTTAGGGTTGTCGACGCCTCCCTCTCAACCCAATTCCGGAAACACGGGAGTTTTAGTAGATGTCCTAGGGGACATATACGGAGGCAAACCGTCCAATGCAAATACAACTCCGGCAGTAAACATGTATGATCCCAAAAAGTTCATCTGCAAAAACAATGGTGTACTATATGAGAACGATCTCATCCAAATCGGGGTGAAGAGTGAGTTCAGGCAGAACTTGGGCCGTTTGGGACTGTTCTACGGCAACAAGACTACATTCCCTTTGAGCAACTTTACCACGAATTTAGGCTACGAAGGCGACCAGGCTTCCAAATTAAGCATCCAAGTGAAGCCTATTGAACCCGTCCTTGAAGCCGGTGCACAAATCCAACAAATGCTCAACGCCGAGTGCATAGACGATTACACGGACACTCCCAACATGATCGCTTCTTTTGTGTATAACAATATGCCGCAGAAAATCTCGATTAAGCTTCCCTTGACAATAAATAAATTCTTTGAGCCGACCGAGATGAACGGGGAGTCGTTCTTTGCTAGATGGAAGAATTTAGGCAGCATCAATCAGCAAAGATCGCAGAAAATTTTTAAGGCTAGCGGAGCTATGGATACTCAAATCGCCCGAACAAAACTCTTAGGTAAACTTTGAATGCAACCCGCATGAAATTTTCATTTATTGTTCATGTATGTAGCTTACATTTATATTAATGAACTTCTTTATTTAGGATTTGGTATGCAACTCTTAGATGGAATAGATCCGAATCCCGACAACTTCGTGTGTGCAGGCATCATTCACATGAGAGCACAGCAGGTCGGGTGCCTTTTGCGACTAGAGCCAAATAAGAACGCCCAGATGTACAGGCTGACTGTGCGGTCTAGTAAAGAAAGTGTTAGCGTAGAAGTGTGTGAACTCTTGGCCGATCAATTTTGAATGGACTGTTATAGCTAGAATTAGTATACATAACTCTGTTCCCTTCCCTCCCTATTTTCTCCTTTATTCTACTCTTGAAACTGCATGTAACTATACTATATCATACAAACTTAGGTAAGAAATTAAATAATATTATATATGTATATGTAAGATAAGCAGTAAAATTGACCAAATATATGCTTTAAAATAAATCATATCAGTGTTTTGGCAATTCAAAATTTCCTTTTAAATTCTACCGTGCCGAATAAATGTATACGAGAAAAAGTCGGCGTGTAGTACTTTGCACAAAAAAATTAAAAATGCAAAATATTTTATTACTAAACTCTACAAATCTCAATATTACATGAAGATTCTTAAAAAGCAAGAATGTGTAAGTTACATACCTTGAATCTTCTTTTTCCAAACTGTCCAGTTGATCACGGAATAGAATATCTTCTTCAGCCTTATTGAAAAATAGTAATTGAACACTTTGGCTGTAATCAAAGGAAATTTAACTAAACTATTCAGTGTTGAAGCTCCAGGTCAAAATGATATAATATAATTGGTAGAAAAAAAACACAATTCCTGATAGGGTCTTATTTTTACAGAAGGCGACTGATTTCAAACCCATTAAAACACCCTCAGATCTTTAAAAATTATACAATTCTAATATAATAAACTTATATTAACCAACAACTGTATTTAAAACCCACAAAATGAGGTTAGAGGTTAACAGCCATTTAATAGGAAAAGATAGGATAATGAAATTTTATAAACTTACTTGTGGTCAATTTTTAAAAGGATGCAAATAGCATTGTGGTCAAGATATTTTTAAAAAAGTGAATTAAATGTAAATGGTAGAATCCTCTCTAGAAGCCTACCCAGGACCAACGAAAAGCACAAACTACTCTAAATTAAATCAAATTAAAAAAGACTTATACTCAACACACTTACAACTAACTAACACTACTTTTGAATATTTCTTACATTCCCTACATATTGCAAATAAAAACCAATTGAGAAATGTCTGCCCCAATTGAAATCCATTAAAAACAAAATTCAACCTAACAATTTAATAGTGACAAAAGCTGATATAAATGCCGGTAATAGACGTAAAAGAAAGACACATTCTTACACAAAACCCTTTAATTTTTCAACGATAGTAACATCAAAATTCTTACCAAAGCCCTCTCAACAGTCAGGAATTGTGCTTTTTTCTACTAATTATAAAGTATTATTGCAACACTAAAAAAAATTGGAAGAATGAACACTTACCAGCGTCTAGTTCTTCTCTCCATTGCAAACAATATTAACCCTAGCATAGGTGTTATTCCAGTTCCGGCAGCCACCATAAGAAAAACTTCCCGATTTTCCAACTTTTGCAACACAAAATCTCCAACCGGTTTCGACAACTCCACTTTATCTTCTATATGTCTACTACAAACATATTTACTAACTTTCCCATCAGAGTAAGACTTCACCATAAGACAAACATTATCACTAGTGCAAGTCTGAGGCTTAAATTTAAAAAACAAGCTATTTGGGACAGCAGTGTAACTCCTAGAAACATCTTCGTCTTTAATTCTCGCGAAAACCCTCACATGTTTCCCTAAAGGTACAGTTGATTTGGTCCCATCTTTCCGCTGCAATTCCAGTAAGCTCGTGTTATAATTCACTTGAGCCTTATTTATTACTGTATAATCAAATTTAAATTCCTTTGGAGCAAATTCCTCACTCTTCTGCCTTAAAACCCCATAGTTTTCCCAAATGCGGCTTTCAAGCTTTTTGAAGATAACTTCGATCTTTCCTATCTCGTAGTTGACTTTCAATTGACAGGGCCATTGTATCCCCTGGGTGAAGTTAATCTCGTTTGTGAAGACTTGGTGTTCATAGATTAGTATCACTTTTAGGGTATTATCACTGTTTATTGGTGTCACTTCAATCTGTAACAAATTAGATTAATTTTTAAGTTGTTAGATTAATTTTTATTTTATTTTAAAGTTGAACTACATACCTGTGGATTACAAAAGGGTTTTGTATAAAATATGATATTGATGGAATCCATTTTTTGTATCCAGTCAAATCGAGGTAATTCACTAGCATTGCTTTTGATGTCTTCTTGCGGAGGTTTGGGCACGGTGAATGTTTCACTTAGTGCCTCGTCTTTTGGTGATTTGTTATTAGGTGAAGTGTTAGCAGGCGACACCAACTTAATAGTGCTGGTTTCTGAAGTGGGAGTCTTGGGCTTAGAATTAGAATTCCTAAAAAATAAGGCCTCTTTGTCGACCGAAGGGTCTACATTTACTAATCTACCCACAACGCACTTCTGTAAAATGGATTCATAGTTCACCCAAGGATGAACTTCGTCGAAGAGAGCCGTGGCATCTTTGCCAACTCCTTTCATGAGCTCATCAGGACCACCTGGATGGAAGGACATGTACTCTGTTACATTGTAAACTCTTCCTCGGATGGCCAACCAGGCATCTGTGATCTTGTCGTGTTCTTTCAGTTGAGCCTGGGTTATCTGAAAAATTAAGGGAAACTCTTGTTTTTAAGCCGTAACAAAAGGCTTGTGGAATCTTTTTCCGAAGTTAAGAAAACAATTTAGGAGAATTTAATTTTATTAAAACATATATGTGAACATAGTAAGGTGGATGTGGAAAATAAAAATAAGAAACTCTAATACTCTTAATAGACAAGGACCTGGATGGACAAGTAAATCGATTTATCGCATATTATGGAGTCACTTCAATGATTATTTAAGTAACAATAGGTAATTTTTATGATTAAAGGTAGTAATAGGTTGTTAAATGAAATACATCCTCAGGGTAAAAACATCAGATTTATCGCTAAGGATAAGAACATGGTTAGATTGAATTTTTATTAGTGAATCTACTTCTAAGTGGTTCGAATGTTGTTCAAGTACCCCAGAAAATAAAGCATCTTGTAGTTTTGACGTACAGTTTTCGCGCAAGCGCACATCACACTTGAAAAAACACCGTTACTATTTTTTGTTTTTTAAGGAATTGTGGTTCCCTTGGGTTTTCCACGTACAACGATACCCATATTGTTATGAAAAATCTTAATTAACTCACTAATTTATGCATTTAATTGAATGCAAAGTCAAAATTTCTCTGGACGGCTGGACGAGGTTCTGTATGTATCTAATAGGAGCAAAAGGCATTTAAACTGGTTCTAGTTTGGCATTTCACGGCATTTACGAGTTTTACTAATTTATGACCTATTCAGGGCGGCATGCCGAAAGCACATTTACCCTCTGGGCAAGGTTAAAGGTAGGCTCACAATCTAATGTACCTGGTGTATACCTCAGGTACATTACATTGTGAACCTACCTTTAACCTTGCCCAGAGGGTAAATGTGCTCTCGGAATAACAAGCTAAGAGTTTCAGACCAGACGAGTCTCTCCACAAATAGATAAGTTTATTATTAAAAAGTGTTGCACTTGTAATTCATTGTTCCGAATACAGACTTGACCACAATTTATATTCATAAACTGACTAGCGATCAATTAATAAGACGATAAGAAAATAAAAAGTCGTTAAAGCCTAAATTGCAAGTATTTGTTACACACATCTCAATTACGGTACTTTATTTTAGGAATAGATGGTTCTTTTCTTACCTACGAAGTGCAAAAGTGATGGCACATACAGGAAAAGGCAATTTAGTATACCCTTGCTTTGTTTCGGAATAGTAAGTACCTGACATCTGGTGGTTTCTCTTATTCTGCAGTGGGAATTTCCCAAAATAAAAGGTCGTAAAAATCAGGTTGTGTTTCATTCATTCAAAGATAAAGTGTTTGGTATAAAAGGAATACTCTTCACAATACTGTATTTAACTATAAAAAATATAACAATTATTTTTTGTGGTATATTTTCTTATTACTTACAATTACTATAATACTGACTCTATTTTGTTGTTAATACATTTGCTAATTGAAACATGTACATAATGTACATAAATAAGTGACTTTTTTTTGTGATAATAAAAAAATATGTCAACATGTTTGCAAGGTTTTTCATTAGAACTTTGCCAAAATTAATTATGTTTCATTAGACTTCAATTTCTTTTTAGCTGCACATTCTTATCTTATTCTAGAATTACGGTCAGTGTCTCATTAAGATAAATTGGCATTCTTATCACAAAATTCAACTCTTTGACATAAATAATTATTTTTACAAACGCAAATTTAATTTGATTGACTGAAACTATTCTATTTTATTTCTATAGTACTAAATTGCGTTTTCTCTATGTACCCTCACTAAAATAAAGTACCGTAATTGAGATGTGTGTAACAAATACTTGCAATTTAGGCTTTAACGACTTTTTATCTTCTTATCGTCTTATTGATTGAGCGCTAGTCAATTTATGAATATAAATTGTGGTCAAGTCTGTATGCGGAACAATGAATTACAAGTGCATTCGACAAATTCAGATACTCCGTGTTTTATATATGCAAAAAAAAATTATCGCATGTCAGCTGTTATACCGAATCGTTAACGTCCTGTGTTTGTCCAAAATTTTAATTTGTGTAGGTATAAAGAATATTAAAACATAAAATAGAACAAATCACAGATCAAGTATAATGTTAACAATTTACAAAGTTAATATAAAAATGACATGAGGTAAATAATGACTACAAGTAAGTTTATATATTTTTCATCTATTATAATTTCTTTAATATTCTTATAGAAAAATTTTTTAAATTGTAATCCCTAATGTGCTGTCTAATGTAACTATTTTAGAGGCCTGAAGAAGCCACGAATTAGTGGCGAAACCGGTCGCCTTGGGAAAAATGAAAAATTGCCAAGAATGTACTTAGAATTTTTATTTCTACTAATTCAACATATATCATCTTGACCTGGGGAACTTTACATTTCATGAATCCAATAAGTTTTATTTGGAAACACCCACAAACGTCCAGGCCTCGCGAAGTCAATTCTTTACGAATAGTTTCCAAGTTACATCTCATTTGCAAAAGCCCCAAAAGATCACTCAGTTCAATAACCACCAAATGAATAGCCCAGCTGTGATTTATCAAACACAATTCTACTAATCAAAGTCAAACAGAATTCACTTCAACCATTAAATTCAAACTAATTCATTTTCCAAGCAAAGGGAAAGATAATGCAAGTCGAAATCAAATGTTTTGTTTACAACGAAAGTTCCTTTAAATTCAGTTCTGTTCATGTTTCATTAATTCGATCATCTTAGATGCCATTACCTCTTGTAAAGGGTCGCGGGTTCTTGACCCGTGCCATATACTCGGAGCCCGGTTCAGCGGGAATAAGTTTGGTGGTCCGAGACAAGGACCACTTGCATCTGTTTCTTCCTAGTTTCGTGCCGCCAGGGCGAGTACTAACCAAGTGCCCCTGTTCAAGAATGTTAGTTGGACCATGTTCTAACTAGTTCATGCCAGTTGGCCGTGTCAAGATAGCAACAGAAATAATAGTGTAAAATAAATAGACAATAGAATTGTGTCAATAAATACCAAACAAGCTGTCGAAGTTTTGTGTGTTAATATACAGCCCCTATGTCGCTTGCCGGTCCATATGCCTTGGGGATCGTCACATCGTGGGTAGGTCGGTCCCTTATTCCTATTAACCACATTTGTTCACCTAAACGCTCCAACTCGGGATGTTGCTGGCTGCGTTGCTTTGGAACCGCGTTTGTGCCGAGTCATTTAAATGTTGCCACCTAGTGCGTCGCAACGTTGCGACATGCCGTGGGGATATGCCTATGATGACGGTGACAATTGTTGATGGCTTTGCCGGAGATAAATTATTATCTTGAGCGTTTAAAGTTCGGATTTGTAGATATTTTTACCACTGAGGATCCCTGCGCTACGTCAGTTTGTGGTGCGCAGAGTCGCAACATTCGCGTTTTTGCCGTGTTTCATTTGTCATAAATTTTCATAGTTAAAGAATGAAAGAGGACTTTCTTAGTAACAGAACTTTCCAAAATACTAAAACCATTGAATAATTCAAATATCTAAGTTAAAAGTAACAGTTAAAATCACACACGCACACAGTCGCACGAACGACTGGACATTTTCATTGAATTCATTCTTCATTCAATTTTCGCTTGGTTTACCTACTATCAATAACAGTTCTCACCTTAATGGCGTTAATATTCTTTGACATGACTTTTGCCTACGAATTCTGGGATGCTACGAAACGACGTAGAAAGGATTCCTACCAATGCTAAACGATCACAGGTAATTTTGACCAAATAGAGTTTCAGGTTGATTTGAATTTACCGCCATTTTAGTTTTAGGGATATTCCCTTAAGCCCCGTTGTATACAAAATGCGTAAGCATGCCTCAAAGCGTCACAATATTGACTTGTGCATATACAAAACCGCTATATTTTCAGTCAGTGTAAAACATGGAAGTAAGAAGTGGGGGGAATAAGTCCACGGTTCTACTTCGCGAAGCCGAGCGAGGGGGGTAGGGAAGCCGCAGCATAAGAACATATATGAACAAGCGGTTTGCCAGTATCAGTATCGTTGGTATCAGTCTTGTCTGAACAGCGTTAGGTGTACGTAAGTGCGGGTTTATTTTAACGATGGTGAAATGTGCAGTATTGTTGTGCAATCACAGAAGTGAATATGTTAACAAACAAATAGGAGATGTAACATATTGTGAAGGTAATCATAG
>JAWQRP010001720.1:0-17927 GCA_033557875.1 Quadriops clusia | reverse complement strand
AGCTTAATTTAATGAGTAAATAATTGCAAAAAGCAACAAAATTTAAAAATATTAGTAATAGCATTTTAAGAGACATCAATTTGTAGAATTTTTATTATAAATTATGAAATAAGAAATTCCACGAATTTTTTAACTCTTAAGCAAGATTTTCATTGTTGAAAATATCACGCCACAAGAATGAATTCGAAAATTGCAACAATAGAAATCATCCATGAGTATTTAATCTTTGCAAGTGATCAAATATCACAAATCACTCGGCACATATGTGTTTTTATTTATTCATCAAATAAGATATATTGGCTACTTGTGTTTAATATAGCTATTTCGAAGAATTTTATTCGAACCAGACACAATATTATCATCATTATTATTTTAGGCGGCCTTTGCAATCTTGGACGTAAAATGCCTACTTTAGTTACACAAACAGTTTTTTTACGCCTGTTCGCTCGTAGAAAATAAATTTAATCTATCTCGACAGAATTTGTACTATTCGTCAGCTTGTAGACCATTACCACACAGCGCCCTCTGGTGTCTAGACCATGCCAGAGCTTGTTTTAAATGCATTGGGCTGACTCTTCTACAATCCTATACTCACTGCCTACGGTAAGGGCAAAGAATTGAACATTCTTGATTGTTTAATATTAATTTTGTGTGTAATATTATTCTTCAGGTGACCGACAGATTTTGTTAAACATTGAAGACCATTATTGAAAACAAGGACTCTATAACCCCAATACTTAAAATAGACTTAAACTATAGCTAACATAACGTTGGCTTCTCAAAATGAAACAGGTAAGAAAACCTTAACAATTTTAGGTTGTAATAACAAAACTCTTTCTGTGAAATTTGATACTTAGAAGTACTCTTGAATGGCTTGCAATTTGTTTGAGTTTTGGTTCTGCAACTGTAACTGCTTTAATTAAATAGCCATTGAGCCGTAGAAAGCGACATATCAAAGGTTCCACTATTACCAATTAATTTATCTTGATTTGAACCTTCAATTCATACTTAAGAATTACATATAACACAAACCTCAAAACCACATTCAGATGCCAATTCTCTTAGGATATCCCCAGTAACACTGCTTCCGGCGATAAGAACATTCCCACCTTCATCAATGAACTGGGTAATAGTATCCACATTAAGGGAACCCCCAAACTCCTCAACCGATGGTGCAAAAATAATTAAATTATCATACAAATATTCCCCATATTTTGATAACACCAATGAAGGATCATCGGCAATCTTGAACGTTAATGTGTAGCTTCGCTCTGCAAAAATTACTTTTATATAAGAACTAAAGTATACATTATTCTAATAGGGTCTTTGCTACGTATAAGAGTAACGTATTACGTGCATTAAAGACCTCTAGATTAAAATAGTACTGCAATAAAAGTGTGTTTGAAATTTTGTTGGTTATTTACCTTGTAATGCTTTAAAGAACAAAGAATGTGTTTCCTTTATAACTTGATTATCTAATAGCACTAAGGTATCACCAAAAGCTTGTACGGATAATATTACTGAACATATTAAAAGAATTATTTTCTTCATTTTTGAGTTTGACACACGTCACCAGCCGGCTTTTACACGTTATGGGCAGATCAGCATAGGCTTCGCCGATAACCGCCATCTATCGTCATTTGGAGGTGCTAACTTATCAATGTTGGTTGCCTATACATGGGTTATTATTTATTTCGAACAAAGGGTAAAAATTCAATACTTTTATTAATTTAAATTTTTTTACAACGTATGAAAAGTTTATAAAGTAAATAATATACCCTACAATCTATTCAGAAAATATTATTAGATACGTATTATGTACAAGCGTAATTTATTATAATTAATTCCTGTAATTTAAATATGTATACGAACATGCTTAGCAAGTTCACCTTTACTTGAAAATGTTGACCCGCACATATCGCATCCTAGCATCACAGCTCTATTCTCTGTGAATTCCAAATCAAAATTAGTTACATCAAGATTGTTATTAGGCACATTTTGGGGCTTATGCATTTTAAGGCCTTCCTTTTTACAGATTTCACTATTACTCGAAATTTCATCCATTTTAAAAGATTTTTTCGCTTGCAAAGCCATTTGATCACTATGCTTCACAATGTGGGCGCAAAGTTCGTCTTTTTCAACAAAAACTATGTCACACAACGTACATTTCAAATAACCTTCACCGTTAGGCTCTACGCCTACTGTATGTAACCAGCGGATGTGTTCCCTCAATACCACTTTTTGGTTGAAGGCCTGAAATGAATAAGTAAATAAAAAATGTAAATGAGAAAAATATTTTCATATTACTTTAGAACATAGAGGGCAAACGTGAGGTCTTTCTCCAGTGTGGATTCTCTCGTGTTTTCGAAGAGTTCCCCCATCCCTAAAAGCTTTCCAACAAAACCGGCAGCCATATGGACGTTCATCACTGTGCTTCCGTTTGTGGATTAAGTAGCCTTGTCGGCTTGTGAATGTCTTTAAACACTCTTCACATTTGTATAAATTCATGTCAGATCCATGAATTCTACAATGTTCCCATAAGCCTGAAAATAAATTATATATATAATAACATTGTATGCATTATAACTAAAAATAAAATAAAATTAAAAAAATAATGACCTTGCCGGCTAGAAAAATTCTTTCCGCATTCTGTGCAAATGTACGGAGATGTTCCCTGATGATTATTCAAACGATGAGCATCTAAGTCTTGCTGTTTTTCAAAGTTCAAGGAGCAAGTTTCACAACAGAAACTTTTCTTCCTGTGAATCCACATGTGCCGGAACAGTTTTTGTTTAGTGGAAAATCGTTTATTACATTCCGCACACAAATGTTGGTTACTTTTCGTCTTCATACAACTCTGATTCTGAGCCAAATTGGAAATTTGTACATCACTAAAAGCGCAACTCTCCCCATTATTGCCGCTGCAGCCATGTTTTAATAGTTCCGAGTTGTTATTGAAGCAGGCGTCACACTTGTCACACTGATAAAAGTTTTCTAGAATTTCAACGTGGATTTTTAAGTGTGACAAAAGAGCTTTTTCCCTAGCGAAAGTTTTATTACAGTAAAGGCAATTGTACGGTTTCGCTGATATGTTTGAATTGCTCACCTCTATTTTTTTTTGATAATAATCCTCTTTCTTTGAACAATAATCTTCATGCTTCAATTGGTTTACGTACACATCTATCTTTTCTGGCTCGTCTAAAGTTATGTTTTGCATAACATTCACATTATCAATTTTATCTATGTACTCGTTGTACTTCAAATTCCAATTGGTTTGTGTTATACTGTGAATGCTAGGTAAAGGTTTAAAGTTTGAATTTTTCAGACGATGATCTTCCGAATTATTTTTATTCGCTTTGTGTAAAATCGCCCGACCTGGCTGGTAATTGTGAATCTTCATGTGGTTGGTGAGACTTGATAACTTGTTAAAACTTAAATTGCAAATTTCGCATATATTACTATTGCTTCCGTGCACGGGTAAATGCTGCAGTAAATCTACCTCGTTTATATATAGCTCCTTACATTGCTTGCAAGAATAAGGTCGATCAACAGTATGATGTATTAAGTGGGCATCTAAATCGCTTTGCTTGATAAACACATGATTGCAAAATTGACATTGAAATTCAGTGCCTTTGCAAAACGTAAGATGATTGTTGAGGTTCGCTGTGTTCCGAAACTCCAAGTTGCAGTAAATGCACGTTAACAAGGGTAAATCTTGGGATATCTTTGTTCCAACGCAATCCATTGTGTTATTGGTGTATAATGTAGTGTTTCCTAATTCTCTTAAAGCTTCCACTGCCATACTGCAACAAAAAGAGATTAATGTTGGTGTATTAATTTTATGCATTTCAAGGTTGCTTTTAGTAATAAAATGATATATATTTCTTATTCCTTCTGACTACCAGTCTGCTCTCCTTACCTTGAACAATATTCATGCTTATGAATCACTGGTTCTTGATATACTAATTCTTGCTCTGGCAACAATTGAATAATACAATGATAGAATTTTTATGCTTAAAGGTACATACTTGTAATAATGGCAGAGAATAAATTTGCAGATTTCCTAGCTAAGAAATCAGCTTTTGATGGTATTCTTATCGAAACATATTTGTTAGCAGATATTTTTAAATATCTTAAGCTCAAAAGTCTAATTAAAAGGTAAAATGAATTTTCTGCATAAGCAATAAATAAAGTATGCTTCTAATACTAACTCCAAAAATAAAAAGTTTGCCATTCCATAATAAGAACAGATGTTTCTTCACATTGTGTGAATCAAAGTCAGGATATTGTATTCGTTTTAAAAATAACTTTGCTTAAGACAAATTTCTTATGAATGATATTTTAGTGTCTCAAAGTGTTGTATCAGATGTGGAAGAACCTTGACAAAGGTTACAACTTATTCAGTGATAAGTTTGTTATTCATCACCAGAATTGTGTTTAAAATAACTCATGAATAATACCAAAGTCCTTGGAACTGTTGCATCAAAAATAGGTAGAATATGCCAAATATTTGTGTAAATTGAAGAAAGTAAAAGTAAAAACATTACCTAGTCATAGTTTAAATTGGCATGGAAAAAAAAGCATTGAAATGCAAATACATATGACCAATACGGGGAAAAAAGAAGAAATAAGAAAAAAAATGTGAGATTTGAGATACCAAAAATGTTTTTTTTATTTATTTTGACAGACCCAAACAATGTTCGGATAATAGACGCCCTACTGTATAACTAAAATTATTAAATTTTATATTGCTTTTTATGTGTAACGTTACATACTTGTGTCTCGAAAACAAAATTAAATGATTTAACTGTTGTAGTGGTGCTGAGATTTACGAGACAATTTCTATTGGGATTCCTAAATAGGTCATCTGGTATAAAGAATTTTAAAGTAATAAACCGATACAAAGGAATTCCAATAGGAAGGACTGAATTCTCACGTACCTTTTTTGCAGACGTGCTAATGTGTTCAATGTTAAATGTTTGAACACATTGGCGCGGCTAGATATTCGGCACCCTTTGTCACTAAACAGATTTCCTAGAAGGTGAGGGAGATCGGTTTGTGACGTAGGTGCCAAAGCAATAAAAAGCCAACCTTTATATACCCGCGCAGGGCAGTCTAACCGGAGTATTGTACAAAATGTAGAACCTTAAACATCGCGCCTAGAAACTTTATCAAGTACTTGAGTAAACTAGAATAGAATTAAATTAGTTAAATTTAAGTAAAAACCAACTAAATAAATAAATTAAAATAACTAAATTCAAACATAAAAGTGAACAAGTAATAATAAGAAATAAAGTAAGAAAGTGATTTCAACAACGACAGAAACGAATATTTAGAAGAAAAGTACATCATCGTATCCCCCGGATACAACACTGTGCAAAGTTCTGCGAGGAATATTTTGAAACCTCACGGTTTATAGTTAAGCCAATTTAGAATTAAATTTTTACTGTAAATGACAATTGGGTAGTTTAGTGTTGTTTTAATTTTACAATGGAAAACCCCGTAAGGTTAAATATTAGGGTAAAATAATAGGGAAAATTTCTTGCAAATTTTAATTCATGCACGCAACCGGTTTCGGTTTATCTCAGGCCATTATCAGGCTCTGCAAATCATATAAATTAAAAGTATACTACATAACGGGAGCGTAAATTGGAAAATTCCCAATATACTTTCTGTACTAAATTACACCTATGTTTTATAACAATTTAAATCATTTGCTTATTGTACAGTGGGCTACAGATTACAAATAAAGTAGGGTTTAAACAAAAAGATGCAGAACCAAACTTGGCATGAAGTTACAAAAAGTGGGAATTAAATATTGTAATAATTAATTTTTAATCATAATAAGATTATTACCAAACATTCAATTACGTTCGTTTATTTTTTGTCAATTTTTTAAGATAAAGTGAAGATTGACATTCTTCCACATCCATTTCAACTTTCTCAATTAACATCAGATTTTTTTTGATCTTATCATTTATTATTATTTATTTGCTGCAACTAGCCGTCTCATTTTATTTTTGTCTTATATTTTGTGTTAAGATGTTTTTCTTCATTTTGAACCTTCATTTAAATTTTTTTATCAATCTTGAGATTATAATTTCCTTTCCACAATAAAAATATTATATCTTTTCATTCTTAAAAAAATGGTTTTTTGGCAAAGCGCTTCCTTCCAGAAGCTTTCTCAGGAAATTAATTGTCAAAATACAGTCGATTCTCGTTAATTCCAACCTTTGATAATACGAATTCTTTGATAATTCAAACTTCTCATTTCATCACTTTGGTAAATTGAAAGAAACCTATGTATTTTAATACACTTGATAATACGAAGCCGTGATTGTTGCAAGGGCAGTGAGGACATTTTATATTTCGAAATGAAGCTTGGTCCCCACTCTATAATTCGAAAATTCTCCGAAGAAATTAAACCACAGTAGATTAAATGTTTCCATGCAAAAGTCCACGAGCGTGGGGACACACTCTAATGCGAAACAGAGCTTCGTCCCCTCTCTATATTTAAAAAATTCCCCGAAACAGTGTCAACTAGTTTATTCTCGAATTTTATAACTTCGCTCGCCAAACTTGATACATTGGTCTCAGATTTTTGTATACTTTAGAGTTGAAACAATGAGTGCGAACAAAAAATACACTTCTCTTTCCATGTCAGAAAAACGAAAGATAATCGCGACCGTGGAAAGTGGTACCAGAAAGAAGGATGTTGCAAAGAACTTTCATATTCCTCCATCTACGTTGTCAACAATTTTAAAAAATAAAGAGAATATTTGCGCAGCCATTTGCACAATAACCGTAAATGGGCCCGTAAAGGTGAGTTCCCCGTACTTGAAGATTCTTTAATCAAATGGCTTAGACAATGCAGAGGACAAAAGTTACTTGTTGGGGGCACTTTATAAAAGGGAAAGCAAAAAAATTTGCTACAAAATTGGGGATTGAAGGCTTTCGTGCGAGTGAGGGATGGTTCACTTCTTCCTGAGGTCAACAAGGATTTATCTTTTAACGATTTTGTTCATTTCGACGATGACATGGCCGCATTTGGATGCTTATCAGATGCTGAAATTTTGGCTAGTTCCTACCAAAATGACGCCAGTGATGACGAAGAAAACGACGCCGACGGACTGCCGATTCCAACTGTTACATCACAAGAGGCTAGAAAATCTTTAAACACGTTTCGTAATTTTATGTTTAAAACAGATGTAGACGATAGTGTATTTTTTGCATTAGTTACTTTAGAAAATGCTGTAGATCGAGCATGTCAGGTATCATTAAAACAAAAAACAATTCTTGATTTTTTTATGTAGTACATGTACCTGTATTCTTACATAGTTTTTAATTAAAAAATAAACTCTTTATAATTCGAATTTTTTTTTATCATCTTGATAATTCAAATTTCTTGATAAATCAAATTCTCAATAATTCGAATTTTTTTTGAGGTCCCTTGGGTATCGAATTATCGAGTCGACTGTATATGTGTATATACGGTTAGCTCTTAAGTTTAAAGAGAATTGTTTCATTATTTTTTAACATGTAACAATTTTATAAGTAGTTTAATTTTCTGAGGAAGTTTATAAAAGGAAACGAAACGTGACTAAAATAATATACGTTTCTTTCTCTTAATTATCAGTTTTTTAGAAAAAAGTGAGGTTGCTCAATAGTAATGATGCCTCTAAGATATATGGCCTGATATTCCTAATAACGGCCAATATTTTACATGCAAAAAACGTATTTGTTGAATTACCTCTCATCATCCACTCCATGAACGTTAAACATATGGTGGTGCTCGATGCTTTCACTTTTCACACGTAAACTGTCAATAGGTTTTTTAATTTCCAAAATGCTAGGATCAGTTTGCAAGTTATTGTGGTACGATGAATGTCCATCGGTATTTAAAGTGAAGTGATTGTGGGAAGCGATAAAATCATGGCAATTACTTTTAATGGAATATGCATTAAATAAATTTTCTTCGCCGTTTTCCGTAGGAATAACTATCTCAGACACGTCCATTTCATTTATTTTTAAACAATCCCCAAGGATAATAACAGCTAAGGATTTTCTTCGTACAGTGACAGATGACAGCTTCGCAACATTTAGGTTAGGGAAACGTCATTAACGTCACTCCTGTCATAGGCAGTGATTAGTGTCATTCGAAATGATTACTGCAACAATCGTCTCAGAAAGCCAATAATGCTTTAACTTAAAAATAAAAATTACAGTTTTTTTCCCCTGTATACTAAGTTTCAGAAGATAAATAGTGAATCTTTATACATAAACAACAATGTTCTGGTGATCATACTCATGAGCTATTCTAATACTGATATTACTAAACGATTCAATGTAATTGAAACAGTGTTTGTGCCCTAATAAATTTTTTAAATTGATCCCCTTCACGTTACAGCCGCCAATTTCTATATTTAATATGACAACGTTTCTTCGGAAAATCGGGTCCTATACTGGTAGTCCCCAGGTTTTTTATCTTCCCATTATAAGTGATAAGTAAATCAGTAGAATTGGTCGCCGTAAAACTTTTATCTTGCTTTCAACACAATCAAATCTGACTCAAACATGCCTTGTTGCAAGTGCAATGCCGACTTTAATCTTTTAAACTGGAAACTAAAATGCATCGAATGTGAAGAATACCACTGCTCTAAATGTTTACGTAAAAACGACAAGTAAGTTTTATGGTTTTATTTGATTTTCTTTCTTATAAACACAATATTTTTGTTACAGTTACGCAATTTGTGGGACATGTGCTGTATTGATAAAAAGGCCTCCAGTTCGGGAAGAGTTGATGGATTTGAAAGTTAAGGACTTGCAAAACTATTTAAATAAACACAAAATATCAACATATGGCCTTGTTGGTGAGTAGAGATAACAAGTTCATGATGAAGTGATGCATTAAATTGATATGGCTCTTTTATTTCTGTCCTAATTTGGTTGTGTTTAATTTTAGAAAAACAAGAATTGGTCGAGTTGTTTTTTCGCAACGTCATACCGGTTCGCTATAAAAAGACTACAAGAAAATTTCCGGTAGCCTTAGGAGGATCGGTTCCAAATTTGACAGCTAGGTCTCAGGCAGCATTTAATAATATTAAATGTAAGTATTTGATAATATTAAGTTCATAATATAATTATTCATTAAAAGTGATTTTATACTCATTTTTTCTGCATTAATTATGATGCAAGTTTCAACAAAATGAAATGCAACGTGTGCCATTCCTTGTACCACATAAAATATGTAATATGTGCTTGTACTTGACCTAAGTTCAGTAATGTAAAGTTCAAGGTAACAACTTGTATGCTTGAATTATTTTCTTAATATCAATTAAGATGCCTTACAATAAAAGAATATAATTATTTTTAAATACAGTATTTTCTCGATTATCCACAAGTGTATTATCCACTTTGCAGATATTCCACGGTCTTAACAGAAAACTAATTTTTTTGCTCATAATTTTCTATTAATTTGGTGTCAAGAAAACATGTGTGCTTAAGTTACTAATTTTAGTTTATAATGACCGATAAATGGAAAAAAAGAAGTCTTATCAACTCAAGAATTCGTCGAATTACTAAAATAATAAATTCTAAACTTCTAGTGAAATTAAACATTTTTCAATCACATTTTTGCATTAATTTTGTTATGTTTATGTTTATTAATTCAAAATTGTCTTATCCGCTGTTGCCACGCCACCAACATGAAATAAACAAGGGAAAAATTTGATTACTTAATACTTCTGTATTTACAAAGTAATAATATTCTATTCAAATTTTAGAAACAATTACTAGCACATGAGTTTAAATCACTGACAAATTCTTATCTTTAGATACTCAGATAATATATTATGGTAATTATTTAGACTTGTTTTTGCTAATTGTAAAAATGTTCATATGAATCATTGGATATTAAATTATTATTTATGTTATTATTATAAGCTAAGCCAACAAGAATCTTCGCTTTTTCTTAAGCTCATTCGGTTACTTTCATAAAACAAGTTTACATTTACTATTATAATATTTTCCATTTTATAATGTTGAAAAAACTTTTTGAATTCAAACTTACTGTTTTTTTATCATTAACTGACTTCGTTTGTAGAACCATCAACATGCTGTAAATTTTATAACTCTTTCAGTAGGTATAATAAATTGCCAGGATTTCTACTCCTTTTATAATAATTGAATGTTATCCTGACCTGGTACTCAACTGTAATAATATTACTTGTAACTACTTCATAAAAAAATTCATTAATTATATTTCTAGCCAATGCAGAAACAGCTTTTAACAATGCCACTAGGACTATGCCTAGGCAAAACAATAACACTTTCTTTGGTACTTCCCCAACAAGAAATACTCCTCCATATCCACAACAACAATACGCAACTCAAGGGCAGACGACTTATCAACGTTTCTCTCCTCCACCAGCTTATCATAATATATCACCTCAACCAGAAACTTCTACTCGAAGCCAAACAGTAAGATTATTAAACAAATTAATAAGACAAGTTTTTTACAATCATTTGGGAAGTTCATTTCAGCATATTTTTATTGCAGAAAACAAAGATGGAGACAATCACTATCCAAAGATTAAGATCTTCAACTAGCTAATCTTATTGTCTGCTTAAGACATGAAGATAATTAAACGCCTCTATCTTTGGATGGTGGTATAGTTACCTCCATTTTTGTTTTTTGCTCTAAAAATATGTTGAATTCAACTTTCCAGTATTGTAAAAAAGTTTCCTCGTTACGAAGTACCTATTGCTCCACAACAGTTCTTGATTTTGAAATCGGAAAAAATTAATAATGAAGTAGATTATCACTGATTATGCATTTACAGGTCCCTGAACAACAAGCACCAACTGATAACTCTAGTTCTCAACCCACACCACCTCCAAGGAAATTTCCCAAAATATCCGACTTTGCTTTAGAAGAATTAAATAGTCTCTCAGTGAAACAAATAAAGGAACTTCTAGCTCTATATAGGGTCGATTACAAAGGTTGTGTAGAAAAAGCTGAACTCCTAGAGAGAGCAGAACGATTGTGGAATGATTGCAACAAAGCCAAAGGAGAAGGTATATCCCAACAAAATGTATTAAAACGTTCTTTCTAATTTCTCGTCTAATCTTTCAGAGGATCCCGAAGAATTCTGCAAAATATGCATGGATGCACCTTTAGACTGTGTCCTCCTCGAGTGCGGGCACATTGCCGCGTGCATCGATTGCGGAAAAAGGTTAAGTGAATGTCCAATTTGCCGGCAATACGTTACTAGAG
Source organism: Quadriops clusia (assembly GCA_033557875.1). Classification (NCBI taxonomy): domain Eukaryota; kingdom Metazoa; phylum Arthropoda; class Insecta; order Coleoptera; family Hydrophilidae; genus Quadriops; species Quadriops clusia. Next base: position 6,652 of record JAWQRP010001720.1, on the reverse strand, counting down.
TTGTGAGGACATTTAAGGCATAAGTTAATTAACTCTACTAAATTTGTGTAACTTCCGTTAAATTTTCTGCATTCTATTAATCACAAAGTGCAATTCTACAATTTGTTTCTTTATTTACTATGTCATGTTTTTTTTTTAAGTATATTAACACATTGACTGCCAAGCCTTCGTTATTTGCTGATGTAACATCCTACTATTAAGAAATAATTGTACGTGATACATGTAGCGATAGATGCATTGAAAGTGAAATTTTAGGATTTAGAGGAAAATTAAATGAGCCATCTATTATAAACGTGATGGTCAATATGTTAAAAAATACAGTTGCATAACTTGTGCGTTGTTATTATAGACTCTGAATCTGATTAGAATTATAAATGTACAAAATAATGTCCTAGTAATTTTTTCCTTGGAAGAATTGTTAAAAAGCGTAATAAATATATTTTAATAAAACTTTTTGTATTTTAGAGTCTTTAAAGCAGAAGTGAGTCATATTTAGTTTTAAATAATTGTTACATAGTTTTATTGCTACATACAAACTTTTAAAAATGTATCTACACTGTGTGGTATCAAAAGGCTTCTTTATAAGAAATGTTTTTGTGTTGCCTTCTAAACAATCTTTAAGTTTTATAATTATTCTTGAAAGAGTTAGAAGTAAGCAATTATTGTCGCTCTAGGATGATAAATGTAGTTTTTATATTTTTCAATTTGCATTATATCACTTTATATGAAAAATGTGCTGAGCAAATAGGTGTGCATTATGTAATGTTGAAACCTTAAATTTTTTAATAGTGATAATTTATCATGAAAAGAAAGCTTTATTCTCTCGTCCCATTTTACAAATGTAATATAGTGAGATTTTCTGCAATTTTTAATGTAAAATACTTGTTAATTTCATTTAACATTTCTGTGATGATATAAAGGATCCTGTATTTTCCATTTAAATTTTGTTTTAATTTGATATCCCATTTCTAGTAAAAAAACTTTTCCAATTAAAATTATAAAATTTTTATTTATAAAGCCATAATATAATACATATATAAAAATTATTATAAATTATTGACTAGCATAGAAAATATACCTCTATTATTAAGCAAGTTGGACAGCCTTTTAGTAGATTTATTATCAACATTTCCAAATGCAAATTGCTAGATTTCCAGCGAAAAACATGTAAAGCAAGTTTTTACATTCGTAAGTCACTTCAAAGCCGTAGCCTTCACCGACAACTACATGAAAGGGGGCACCAAATTTTTTATCCATTTGTTCCTTTATCATTCTCGCTGCCATCTGAAAAAAAAGGATCTCTAAATATTAATTAACATAATTCACAATCTCTTGTAATATCTAGTACGTCCAAAAATAATAATATGGAACCATTATGCTGTTTCAATTGTATACGTATTACTCAAAATACCTGTGGGTGCCAAGTAAGTAATTAATTGTATAGGAAAATGGAAAATAAGGAAAATTACTTCATTGTTAGTGGCATGCTTTTCGCAAGCAGTGACGACTAATTCCATCGCCTCTTGTTTCATTTCCTCGGGCATATCAGAGTTCTGAAACGCACATTATCTAATTTACTTCTTAAGCAAAAAATCAATAAAAACATGACTCACTCTTATTAGGGGATAAGTGTGCACGAGTTTCTTGGGTTCTTCTTTTTGCTCTGGTTCGCCCATTTTACATTAATTTTAACGTTAAATGGCCTCACCCTACGTACATCAATTTTATGAACTTTTATTTCAGCATATAATTTTTGTTTAAACCTTGATTCGCGCCTACTGCAACAATTCAAAACAAAATGTTGCCAACATGCCGGCAGGAAATGCGAACATGGCGGATTGATACTAACCAGACATCAAACCCCCAGAATTCAGTATTTAGGGCCAGTTGCACCGACAGAGTAATCAACAGTTAAGTTAAAGTTAAGCTCTAGTTAACTCAATAGAAAACTAATAGGCAAACTAGTGGTTAACTTTAACTCATGATTACTTTTGTTGGTGCAACTGGCCCTTAGTGATTGAAGGGTCAATCTGAAGCTGTAAATACCACAGACAGTACTAATGTCGTTGGTACTAATCAACGACCTTGGCACTAATCTAAATGTATACAGGAACATGACTCGGGTGAATACAAATATGTACTAAATATTTTTATAATCTTGGGTTTATAGTCCTTATTTTATAAAATTAAATTATAAAAATATTTATAATTATAAGTCCAAGAATATACAAATATTTATACTATGTACTAAATATGTGAAAATAGAGAAAAGTCCATTTTTTAAATCAAAATATGTATTTATTACAGAAATGATAAAAATATCCCTCCGTTTAATGTTTGCCCCATGCAGACAAAATACATAATCCACTGGAATGGGCATTAAATATTGTGTACATAAAGTTACTTTATATATCACGTCACAGTGTAAACTTGCTATCAAAAGGAAATTGTGTTGTTACTACAAAGCGAATTGACCGAATCATATTGAATGTTTAATATTTCCTGAAGCAACAAAGAAAATAGAAGAATCTGTACTAAAATAATCGAGAGCTAGTAAAAAGTAAACAGTACTTTGAAAGACTAGAGATTTTAAAACAATTTTTTCATTCAGTCAAAAATGTATATAGATAATTTAGAACATATCTAAACTTACATTATATTCACAATAGATACTCTTTAATACATAGTCATATTCATTAAAAAATGTTTAGACTACAGGGAACATATAGCTAGAGAAATGTACCTGATCTTTTAAGATTGTAATATAATGTGTCAAAATAAATAAATTGATGTTGGCATGAATTTTCAGGAAAAAAGTAAAATGGTATGTATTTTATAGTTAACAGTTATTAGTGAAAATGAAATCGTACATAGATCAGATACAGATTCTATTACATCATTGTACTTAGTTAATAAAAACATTTCACTTATGTATAGTCACAAGTTAAAAATAATATCCATTTATATATTAAATTTACAATAAAGAATTGTTACAACTGGATGATACCATTTCTGCAATAGATTTAACGTAAGCATCGTGAAGCTTGTTTACAAAATCTTGATCGTGTTTGAGTAAGTAACATAAAGCCTGGATCATCTGATTCTTAGTTAAGGGTTCGATATTCTTAACTTGATCCTGGCCTGGTATATTCCGCGTAAAAGATGGCAATTCCTTTTTGTCCTTACTAACTGAAGTAGGGGTGGCGAACATCATAGGCGCTAGTAAAGCAGGCTTTTGAGGTGTGTCCAGTATATTTGCTAGCGGAGAGTTTCGTTCGTACTCTCGTTCCTCATAAGCTGAACTCTGCGGTTGCATCAGGAAGGTTGACAAAGGCGACGAGCCTAACATGAAGCTTTGTTGCGGCGAACCGGACGTCATGTTTATAAAATTGAATCCATTCTCCGGCTTCTTCTCCAAGTTCAAATTGTTGCTGAGGGAAATCGGTACACTTCGCCGATCGGAAGTGCTCACGGACTTCTTCAGCACAACGACCTGATCCTGTGGAGTAATCGACCTCTGTTGTTTCTCTATATGCTCGACCGTGTGCTCTGGATTGCTCATCAACCTCTGGAGCAAAAACTCGCCCTCCGAGTGATTTGTCACAGGTGGCTTAGCGTTTTTCGAGCCGGCCTTTGCAAAAAAGTCCATTACGCTCTGAGAGGTGCCGTCTGGGCCACGTGGGGTGGAGGAAAACTGAGGCTGTGCGTCCGCTTTCGAAGGGGTTTTATTGAAGTCCTCTTGGGCTTTGCTCAACATACTGAAGATGTCGACATTCGGACTCTTTTGCTTTCCTTTATCCGTCATTTTTCCTTTTAAACCTACAACGAAAATCGGTTATAGTGTTAAATTTGTGGAAAAACGATGTATTTCATTGAAACAAGAAAACATTGGGATTAAAAGAAACGTAAAACTGTCACACAAATCGCATTTTTCATTTGTAGTTTTGTTATGGGTATGCATAGTTTAAACTGGATAGGGAATTAAGGTGGCAGTAATAGAGCGAGGGATTTGAACACTCAGTGCGATATAGCTATGCACACGGTATCAAAATGATCCAAATTTGTCAATGCAGATACGTAGATTAATGTTAAAATAGTGTAAATATAGTATCGAATTCCGATGTTAAACTTAATAATTATAAAAGATAATAATTATTAAAAGTGGAACATTACGTTTTCATTCATGTGTGCATACGTTTTATTTGCATACAAGTATGTTTATTGTATGTTCATGAATTAGTGAATTTTATGCTAAAATAAACACCTAAGAGAAAAGAAAGAACCAGCATTCATGAATCTGTGCGTCATCATATAGAATAGTCGAATTTTAATAATGTTTATTAAATAATAATTTATATTAATAGTACTAATTGAACAGGAAATGATGCACAGGAGTAAATAATGTTTCTAGTTTTCATGCATAATATATTGTAGGATTGAAATGGAAAACGAAAGAGTTGTAATTGTTATATGACAAAATCCATTAGTCGTACAAATATATTAGCAAGGAATGGTATTAGTAAATGGACAAAGTTAAATGCTCAAACACAAAAGTGGCTTTTGTTCTTTTGATGTTACTTTTTTTTTTAGTTTGGATATTTCTAATTTAAGCTGCATAAGCGTTAATGAACAGAGGCTGTTTGAACGGTTAGTAATTTAAAATATATATTAAATAAAAATTACTTGCTACATGACAAAAGTCATTTGTTGTACAAAACCATCATCTCTTACTAAATCGATAAAGTTAAATGCCTGTACAAATATAAAACTGTCACACCAATCGTTCTTGTCATTTGTACATTCAAATGATATATTATGTACATAGTTTGAGATGTATAAAAATTAACAGTGCAATAATGAAGAGGTAGTTCAAACAGTTAGTAATTTAATATTAAAGATTCATATTTTATTCCTTAATATTTGTTGATTTTGTCGGAAATTAAGAGAGTGCTTCGAGTTCAAGTATAGTTGTGTAATATAGGTAAATAATTATTTTTGTGGGCCATATAATATGAAAAGTGAAGATTAAGGGCAGGCCATGTATTGGTGCGAAAATAAAACAACATGACAATGACATGGACTCTTGGTAACGAGTAGACTAGGCGGTAGACAAATATTATACGATTGAAAGGAAAAACAAAAGACTTGTACTTGGTACACGACAAAAGTCATTAGTCGTACAAAACCATCATCTATTAGTAAGTGGACAAAGTTAAATGCTTGTACAAACCTTCCATCAAAGTTTCAAGAACATAGGTTATATTGGTGCACTCCTCTCGGTTGTAGAACCAAATTCCAAAAATCTTCCCTTTCGAATTTCGATAGAGCAAGAAGGGTGTTTGCATTTGATACTCGAAATCCTTAACGATAGGTTCGATCAAGTGATTTTGGTTAAGTCTGTTAATGATCATTAGACTGTTAAATGGTTCCCCATTTCTACTGTATACAAACAACGCACCTTCCGTCTCGGTTCTTTCCCATTCATTAGTGGAAGTGTTAAATTTGTACAAGGCAACGTGCGTTGACGTCTCTAAGATTTCTTTCACGTAGGGATCCACTATTTTTATGGATCTCACGCTCGTACGCAATTCGACAGAATCGGCCATGATTTAAAACTACTTAGAAAAACACAGTGGGTACATTTGATTTTAACAGGAAACTTACAGTTTACTGTGAGTCAAACAGTCTTCGTAGGTTCTCAGAGCGGCTCTAGATTACTCTGAGCCACCGAACTTTCTTCTATTTCTTTTAACCTATAGATACTGACAACAACAACATTACAACGAATCATATGTTCACGAACTCCACATCATTGCAGAGGCGCTCGGTGATTGGCGATCCCGCTGGAGACGCCACTGGTTGCATCATTTTTCTAACGGTTTCTTCTGGCCTGACTGCTTAGGTAGACATTTGATGCTTCCGAAGATTATTTCACTGCAGGAATTATTATTGAATTATTACTAGAGATATTATTATTGTTATTATTATGTTTACTGTAAGTATTAGGGTTACAGTAGCAGGAATTGCAAGGGATATGTTCAACAGGTAACGAAGAAAGGCATACATTTTCAGCAATGGTTTTCTGTTACAATAGATGGTAGACGGCACATATGCAGATTATTTATTTTATAAGAATTTCTAAATTATTTAATTCTTCCTTAACCTCCCGGTATTTTTTTAAAATGAAAATGATAAAATTATTTCATAACTTTATCATTTTTATTTCGTATTATAATGTAGCCCTGAAGAAATTAATACATACAGCGTTTTCGGATTGAACTGTTTTATAAAAAATTTAAATTTGGTGCCGCCTTCAATATATTGTGCACTTCACTATTTCATTCTGCCAAGTAAACTTGGTTTCATAAGTTGTACAATTTGTTCGCTGAATACAAGCACGTACGGTGGAAGTTAATGACTTGAAAGGAGGAAAAAAAATTTTAAAATGTATAATAAGACAATATCACATAAAGATATTATTTTATTTAAAGTGCTTATACAACAAATAAATATATTTTAAGCAAATACATGAACTGCACATAGAAATTCTGATGATATTTATAACAAATGTTCAAAATGCCTCCCTTGTACTTGAAGGCAATTTCGAATTCTTCTTTGCATACTATCGAAAATGTTGCCAAGCAAATCCGGA
>JAWQRP010001719.1:0-17930 GCA_033557875.1 Quadriops clusia | reverse complement strand
CCAAAATTACTAGCCTACGTAGCAGATTATTGAGATGAAATTAGTGTCCGGGCTTACGGTTGCGAAGGTCCGGTTTAACTCAAAATATGAGCGGGGGGTCAGATCTTTTTTTTAAGAAAACATAGGGCGCCACCAATTTACTAATTTACTACTCCGCTATCCCGGCAACCTAAATTCTACGGCTGATAAGACCCACTAACCTCACCTCATAATCTGCATGTAACATGGTTATCTGTGATATAGTCCTAGCCCACTTTTATACGGAGATAGAAATAAGCCCGCACCAATCTTTGCAAAATTATTTTCAATTACGCGGTTATGTCGTTGCGCCTCTTGCAGCTTTTTTTTCGCGCTGTTTGCATTATTTGTGGAATTAGCAATCGCCGCGGCCCCACCCCCCAAACTCCCAAGAGCCGATAGTCCGGCTAAAATCCCTAAAATAGGCAAAACCCCACCACGCCTAAATAACTTCTGTATGGATTGAAATAGAGAATTAAAATTGATAATAGACAATACAACTGTCTTAAATAACTATCCGTACTAGTAGAATAGCCGCAATAATAATAATAATCAAAAGTAGAACTATACAGGGTGAGTCTTTTAAAGTGTTACAAGACGATATCTCCAAAACCAGTGGGAGTATTTGAATGAGACTTTAGGGGGGTTAATTAAGGTCCAAGGGGACAAATTTTAACATATGTTTGACATCCCCACCTCCCATTTTGGCAGGAGAGGGAGTAATTTTGAAATCTCAAATGGAATAATGCAATTTTTATTTTGAAATTTGAATCTGCGATAAAATCTGCGTACATTGGAAAAAAATTGTTTCTAAAAGACAGGTGATCGCGTTGGCGACCCTGAGAAGTGCATCTCCACCCTCTGGCAACTTGAAAACAGATCATCCTGTACATTGGATATTACTACTGCACCTTATCCACACGTATCCGCAAAGGAAACACTATTTAATTGAAATTCAAAATTTATTACTTAAACATAAATCCTCTAAATCCACACTTGCCTATGATTTTTTATTTAATCACTAGCACTTTCGGGAGTCACTTCTCCCTTCATCCAAAAAATAAAAAATTGGACGTATCACCTAATGAGGAACAAGCGAATTCCGAAAGCACTAGCGACTAAATAAACTTCAAACAAGCTATACTACTATTTAAACCTGAAACAACAATAAACTAAAATAAATGTAGGAAAGTTTATAACAACTGCTCAAAATGTGCACCGTTAACTGTTTGACAAAAGGCTATCCGATGATAAAAAGATGAAACAGCATTTTGAATATAATCCTGAGGTATAAGAGCAGCCCCCTGAAGAATACGAGTCCGTAATTCATCCAGATTTAGTGGTTTCATTTTGTAAACCCTTTCTTTTAAGTAATCCCAATTCTCAAAATTGTTCCCCACGATTATTTGTACTGCTGGAACAATTTCATCTCTCAGTAGATTCTGGTACTTCACAGCTGTTAAATTTCCATCGATGAAAAATGGACCAATAATAGCATTGTTGAGAATGCCTGCCCACACATTCACCTTTTCTGGATATTGCTTATGTATTTCTTCTACCCAGTGAGGATTTGTGTCAGACCAGAATATACAATTGTGTCGATTAACGTTGCCATTTACTTGAAATGTTGCTTCATCTGAGAAAACAATATTTGATATAAAGTTAAGATTGTCGTCAACTCTTTCCATCATTATCTCACAAAATTCAATTCGCCTATCAATATCATATTCATTTAACTCTTGCACAACATGAACTTTATAAGGATGAAATTTATACTTTCTTTCTATTTTAAGAACAGAATTTTTATCGATATCATGTTCCAGAGCTACTTTTCGACTTGAATCATGCGGATTTTCAATGAAGGATTGTAGAACTTCTATGGATTTTTCTGGGTTTGTTGCCTTATTCGGTCTACCTAATACTGGACGATTTTTAACACAATTGTAACCCTGTAAATTTTAATTTTCTATTTCAAACCATTCAGAAGTTATTTAGGGGTTCCGGAACTTTTTCTCCACCCTGTATGATTAAAAGCAATGATATGTTAATATTACCACAGATAACCACATAGTTCATCAGATAGGGAAAAAGATTGTGGTTTTGAGCCTGAAATGACATCTTTTTGGGTATGTTTTGGCATCTTTCTTAAGATGGCGCTACGGGCAATAAATTTCTTTTTTTTATTTCTTAAAAAGGTATCGTATTTAATTTTAGCAGGTTTTAACTTTTGAGACCATCACGGCTTAACATGATGCAGGATTTCATAGGCCTTCGGGAGTTATAATAAGTCATGGAGAGTGGTAAAAGCAATGCATTTTTTAAAGGCATAGTTGGTGGTTTTTTCTTCTTCTCCTTCTATTCTTTCAATTTTCTTGCCACTTAGGCAACCCTTCACATTTCTAATGAAAAGCATTAGATGAACTATCTGGTTATCTGTGATATTACTAACTCCGTCAATGTCACGTCTGTCTTTGATAGATTGGTTTTTGTGTTGGGTAATTTGAATTATTTCACTATGGGTTATACGACCGAAGTTTTTCCCAAAAGTATTATTTCCCAATCAAAATTTAGATTTGGGTTTAAAATGAAACTATAAGAAAATATTTCCTACGACTTTTTTTTTAATAGTTATTAAAATAAGAGCACTTTACTCTTATACATAATTGAATTTTGTCCCGCAATGGCCGCATCGGAAGTTGCAAGTGATATCTGACTAGCTTATAATTAGTTTCAAAAGAAATTTAAAATTAAACAATAACAAAATATTTCCTGTCACTTTATGAAATAATTTCCAAAATAAAAAAAAACTACAATATGGGACCTATCGTTTTGCCATATTTTAAACAAATCCTTATTTCATACTGGAAACATGTCTATGAAAAAAGTCGATATCTTCAGTTGTTGCAGGTTGTTGTACCTGATGTTTATACAAAATAAATCACAAAGAACTACAGTATAGTATGCCGCATCCTTTTTTGCTAGCAAATCCTAAAGATTTTTTTTTCTACAAAGTTTTATACTACTAGAATTTTTTTGCACAAAGTTTTATACTACTAGAAGTAAAGAGTTACGCGCACCACCATGCATTTGATTTAATATCATCTTCCAAAATTATTTTATACTAATTCTATTTTACCATGTTATAGTACATGCCTAAAGCAATAAGTTGTCTAAATTTCTTAATAAAATATAAATATTTAAGGCTGGTTAATGTTAAAATCAAAGATTTATAGGCATTATATAATTTTTGTATTATACTGAGAAGGTTTTTGTTATTGTAAATAACAAGTTTTTGTCTGATAAAACTTTTCCCAAGTAAAAATCTATTCAAAAGGGTAGATCTAATATAGATTTTAACGTGGTAACAGAGCGTGGTTCCCAAGAAGAGATGGATTTTACTAAAGTTCAAGTAGGACTATTAGAAGGAAAAGTAAATTGGAAAACATGGAAATATAAAGTTAATATTTTGCTGAGAGCAATGGAAGTATTAGAAGGGAAAATGACAACTTCCGTCATAGTTGAAGATTGTGCGCCTCAAGCAGAAAAGCAAAAATATAAGAGTGATATAGAAACGTTTACAAAGGCAGACAATAGTGCTCTGTTAATTCTTACTGTTAACATGACGCAAGAAACGTTACAAAAAGTGATGAGGTTTTCTAATTCAAGAGAGTTGTTGTTAGAGTTACATAGACTTTATGATGGAAATGTTGAAGACAAATCTTATGATCTAGGCATGAAGTTCTTCAGTTATAAAAAAACAAACAGGAGATGATATTCCAACACATATTTCAAAGCTGAAAATCTTTGGAACGAACTTCAAATTGAAGTTTGTAAAGATAAGCAGACAGTAGGGAATAATTGTAATTGTCACTATAATGGCTTATTCCTGATTTGTAAAATATTGGAAACACTGTCCGAAGAATATTTTTCATTCAAGTCTAGTTGGATGTTAATGAATAAAGCTGATTGTAATGTTGATAGTTTAACAAATCAACTTTGTTCTCACGAGAAGGTTTTATCATGTACAAGGGAACTAAATCAAGAAGTTTTGGTATCGGAGAATAGATTTAAAGGAAATAAGTACAAGAAGTTAATTTGTCATTATTGTAAGAAACCTTCACACAAAATTAAAAATTGTGAAAAATGGAAAGCTGACGGAAGACCTCCTAAACCAGAAAATAAATACAAACCACAACAAAGTAAAGCAAATATGTCACTTGGAGTAAATCTGAAATAGAATTAACAAGTAAAAATAAAAGGAGAAACCGAAGTAAATTTGACGATTATGTGATGGCGGTTGCAACTGATATTATGAAAATGAAAGAACCATCAACATTTCAAGAGGCTATGAAAAGTGAAGAGAAAAATGAATGGCCACAAGCAATGGACAAGGAATTTCAATCTCTACAAGAAAATAAAACGTGGACATTGAAAGAACTACCATTTCGAAAGAAAGCAATACCTTGTAAATGGGTATTTAAGGTTAAAACAAATCCAGATGGGTCAATTGACAAATTCAAAGCAAGATTGGTGATAAAAGGTTACTCGCAAAGAAAATGTGAAGATTAAGATGAAATCTTCAGTCCAGTAGCTAGAACAGCGACAATAAGAGTATAGCTGAGTATAGCTGCTTCTAAGAATATGGATAAGGAACAAGAAATTTGGAGACTTCATGAAAATGCAAGGCTTTAAGAAAAGTGATGCAGATCCTTGTCTCTTCATTAAAAGGGATGGACCAAATTTACTAATTATGGTTCTCTATGTAGATGATGGTTTACACTAAATATGGAATAGGTGAATAATAAACAAAATTCAATAAGTCAACTTACATCAAAGTGATATTCAGAAAAGTACAATGAGGGTTAATTTTTTGCTGTATCTACAGTTTTATGCAAGGCAGTTTTCGTTTTTGTTTTTGTCTTGTTGATAAAAATATTATATTGATTTATTAAAGAGATGATTATAATAGATACCTATATTGATTTTACAGAACACTCTTGTCCGTTTTGATGGTATACCTATATTGATTTTACAGAACAATCTTGTCCGTTTTGATGGTATGCAATATGACAAATTATCATGTTGCAAAACCTTGCTAAACGATGAGAGAAAATGAACGGTGCTTTAGTAATTTGCTAATGGATATCTCTTCAATAAGTTAATTATTTGCACACTTAGCGGCTGTCTAGCTTGCCATTGGCATTGACGTGGAAATCGCACAACTAGAGTGACTATTGCTTAAAATGCATTAATCAAAATGCATTAATACTAGTAGATTAACATTTAACATTAACATTAACAATTAAATAATTAACTAAAAAACAATAAATCCTAGTAAAAAATAAATAAACATTCAGTAATATTTGATATGAGATAAAAATAAATATCATAAAGAAAAACTTTCTTCATTAACTTAGTGCCCGTACTTCTTTTACTCTCTTTAGGCAACATTTGGCAGTTTTAAATACTTTTATCCTGATTAATGTTTGAAGTAATGGTCTGTTCGTTTTTACATAAAAAAGTGTAATATAATAGTTCTTCGACAGATTATGTAGATAATCAAAGTAGCACAACATAAATAACCAACTCCTGTAAATTGCACTTCAGGGGGCACATGTACAAGCTTGTGACGAATCCATGGCCCTAAAGCGCAGGTAATTGGATCGGATCCCCTTTATGTAGAAGTCCACAGGGGATGAAAGGCTTAATTAAATTTGCAAGTAATCCTTCAAAGGCGGCTTTCACGGAATTATTTTAGTTTCGCGATTAAGCGAGCGCATCACTAATAAAGTATTACAGTATTTCACGGATAAGACACATGTTTAAATTAGTTATAGGACTTTAAATTAAATAAAATGATGTCCTGAAACATGTACCCGAATTATCTATAATTCAATAATCGTTTTATTATATAAGTTTCTCCCAGATCTGATAAACGAACTTCTCTAGAACTTTTTGAGCACCTAAAGTACCATGTAACGCCTCGTGTAAACTGTTTTACGGTTCAATTAATAGTTTCCCTTGTTACAGAAATCTTGTGTCTGGAGCAGCGTTACGGGAAAACAAGTCGTCCTAACAGATACGAACCTGATGCAGTTAACCGATGTGGAAAGGAAAGTCCTTCAAAAGGTAGCGCTGGCGAAACTGCAGGCTCTCAACTTGGGCGTTCCTATTAAAGTTCCACCAGGTGAATATAAACTCATTAATTAAAAAGATAACTTCCTCTATACTTATAAAATTATTAATAAAAAAGAACTTTCTTTTTAATCTTATAAAGAAAGAAAAACAATTTAATAAGCATACTCCAATGTATAACTCCTTACTAGTTTACCTATTTTATCCTACCTACAACTCCTTAGGACAAAGCAATATAGTATAAAACTTTACATCTCAAATCACATCTTTGAAGCAATTACCCCTTTAGAAAAGTCTTTATTTCGTGCCCGGGCTTAGGAGCGCTTTAAGACAAAGCTGTGTATTACTGATATGGCTGTAGAACATTAATTTCGGAACAACCTAAATGGGGCGTGCAAAGCACATTTTCCGCCCCGATTTTCCCAAATTATTTCAGCTTTACATCATTTCGTACAGTAATCATTCATCACCTCCTGGGCAACCTGTCTCAGGGCTGTTTGCGCTGCCTTTACCCTAAAATTCAGAAGACTCTTTGCGTCATTAATCTAAGGTGCTAAATCTCCTCTGAATTGTAAGAAAAGATTATACGAGAAATCGATGGAAACATACTTGTTATTAAATAGTTAATGGAATGTACAGAAGGAATATAAGTTTACATATTTTTGTAATTCAGAAATCCGGCTTTCATTTCTGTCGACCTACCTCTTGGGATAATAACCATTGTTTTCATCTTTCTTTGATCTTTTGTCACTTTCCTATTTTTTGCCTACAGTTGAAAATATGTAGGAATAAAAAAAATCTTGCAAATTCAAAATAGTAAAACTTATTGCTAATGGAAAAAAAAATATATATATAGATATATATATATATATATATAGCTACTAAATATATTTATCATTGGGTAAGTATAAAGTCTTTCAAAATTATGTGCTCATATTTTCCTTAACATTTCGTTATACATTATAATAACTTTATAGCTGAACCCATCAATAGAATTCTTATAAAACAGAATATTATACCAAAGATTCTTGGTCTTTTAAAGAATATATTGATAAAATATCAACACCGGAATCACATTGCTTATTTTCATTAGATGACGTATCTTTATTTACAAATATTCCAACAGATTTAATTATTAAAAGCATAAATAAACATTGAGATAATTTAAAAAATCATACAAATTTAAATTTAAATGGATATTTAGAAGGTTTAACAATATGTTTAAATTCAACATATTTCCAATTTAATAATTATTTTTACAAACAAAAATTTTGTCTTCCTATGGGATCCCCATTATCAGCATGTATTGCAAATTTAGTAATGGAAGATTTAGAAATTGAACTTTTAAAGAATATTAATAATATCAGTCTATATAAAAGATATGTAGATGATATTATCATTTCTTCTTTAGAAAATCAAATTGAACATATTTTTCTAAAATTTAATAACTATCATGAGAAACTAAAGTTTACTTTAGAAAAATCAAAAGATAATAAAATAAATTTGTTAGATATGACTTTAATTAAAAAAGATATTAAAATTCAAACTTCTTGGTTTACAAAAAATTTTTGATCAGGAAGATATATTAATTTCTTATCAAATTGTGATTTTACTTATTAAAAAAGTATAATTTTATGTTTAGTTGATAGAGCATACAAATTAAGCAATATTGAATTTCAAAATACTGCAATTAAAAAAGTTAACAATGCTTTAACAAAAAATGATTACTAAGAAAATTTCATTAATAAAATTATATCTAATAGAATTAACAAAATTAAAAATAACCAAAATTCAAACATAAAAAACAATATCAATAACCAAAATTATATTATTGTGCCATATATAAGATCTCGAAACTAACAATATGTTTAAATGCAACATATTTCCAATTTAATAATTATTTTATAAACAAAAATTTGATTTTCCTATGGGATCCCCATTATCTACATTCTCAACATAAAAATTCTTGCAATAAAGAATTAACAGAAAATTGTACTGCTCTAACAAAATATTGTAAAGAAAATACACATACTTTTGATTTTGATAATGTTAAAATTTTATAAAAAGAAAATATTTGGTACAAAACAAGAATTTTAAAATCTTTAAATATTAAACATGAAAAATTTTCAATTAATTTTAAACCAGATACAAATAACATTAATAGAATTTATAACCAAATTATTAAAAGTACTACATAACCTTCATATTCTTATTTTTATTATATTAAGTGAAACTTATTTTTTATTATTTTGTCAATTAAAATAGGAAAAAATTTCATAAAATAATTTGTCGATTAGGAAATTTCAAATTTTATAATCTTTCATAATCTCCTGAAGAAGTTATTATTTTATAACGAAATGTTGAGATAAAAATAAAAACATATAATTTTTTGAGACCTTATACCCATTATTACAAATATTTAATAAAAAAATCGTTATTGCTTATTGTTCAAATTTACTTTGAGTGCAATTCAGAACAGAAAAGAAATTTTAGAGCAATCATGAATTATAATTAAAAATATACCTAAATTATAATATTTAATGCACATGGTAAACATACCTACATATTGTATATTGTCTAGGTAAACTCGTATTAATAAAAGCAAAAAATGTCAACGGTCTAATCGCATTCGTCATGCCCAATAAACGAAATTCGTTACGGGCAATAATAGAAGCCTTTCATCACCAAATACCTGATAGACGAGCCTCTTGTCTGCAATAGAATTAGAAACCTGACCCTTCATTCAGACTGTTATTTATTAGGCCGTAATGTACTCTAAGGATTTTTGTACAAACGATATAGATTTTTGTAACTTCATGATTATTAAAGTATTGAATCATACCTGAAAATTCAAGCGATTTTTTGATGTAATTATTAGTTAGTTTTATTTTAATTATAAAACTATACTGTTTAATGTAGCAAATTATTAAAAGTAATCATACAAAACAGTCGCAGAGTAGCCGAGGATGTAGGTGTTTCTTGCAGTAATAATACGAAATAATACGAAAGTGCGGGGGTACGTCTGCGATGGAGAAGAAAGGGGAAGGAATATTTACGAATTTAAAAGTGATGTAGTCATGAATGCTCTTAACTAAAATTAATAAAATACATGTTACACATTGTTTGTCTTTGCATTTTATAATGTATCTGTTAGGCCCCATATATTTATTCTCCTTTATAGGACTTTAAACACTATACATGTAACATTCTAGTGCCTGAAGAAGGCTGAGGCATCAGCTGAAACCCGTCGCTGAAAAATAAAACATAAGAACAAGGATCAAGACTTTTCTTATTTATTCATTTTTTAATAAAGTTGAGCACAATGATAATAATTTTGATATTATAACTTTCACATTTCGTAGAAACTTATAGTCATCATTTTTAGAACGAAAATGGCTATATATTTCAGTCATTAGACAATTCATAACTGAAAAATGCTAGTAATATTAAATAAATTAAAAAGCCAAATTATAAGCCAAATATTACGAATTGTCTAATGATTGAAATAATTTTTAATTTGCATAAAAACACCTTGAAACCCAAAATAAATATGAAAAATATACCTATTCCAAAGGCCAAGAAAGAAAAACAAACAATTTTGAAATAGATTTTTCTATTACATGTGTGTGGCGTTATTTTGTTACGAATTCGCACAGAAGTCCCGAGGATTCATACACTCACCAACCAGTTTGTGTCATCTCTAGATAAAGCGGAAAAGAAAAAATAAGGATAAATCCATTGCGCGGAGAAAAAGTTAAAAGCTTTTTAAGGTGAAAGATTAGAAGTTTCCATTTACATAATAACGTAACTTCGAATCTCAGCATTAATTGCTCGCGTGAATAATACTTGTTTAAAGCCTTCGCTTTGTTTAACGAGTTATATCCAGATTTTCCAGTGGGTGTAAATAGTTGCGGTTGATTTTGATTGCTATCAATTTACTTTAAACAAACGGAATGATATTTATTTGTTTTGCTCGAAGTTTAACGAAATTCTAGGGATCATTAAATGGATATTACACTTCGTGGATTCTTTTACTATACGTTGTGTTGTTATAAATTGATTTGTTGTAAATGGTTTGTTCCGAATTATTCTGTTACCTCTTGTTTTATAGTGAAAATAAACTCTAGTCAAATAATAGATTTATTTACAAACGCACCATTAATTATTATGTCATTCTGCGGCTCACGGCCATCATCTAGATCTAGATCAAACAATTACGGGGAAGAACCTTTCAACAATCAAGTCTGCATGTAATGTGAGTAATTCAGAACAATCAACTGTTATGGCGTTGTTGCATACATGATAAACAGGGACATAATGATTGACCTCCAAAACTTTCACGGATTAGTAATACCACATATATCTGTGGTAATACGTACTCATTATTGTGTTGACTACTTCAACGAATCATTAGGACAAAAATAGTGAACCTGTTCTTCATTTTGTAAACAGGTGTTACCCGTGTAGTACAGAGGCGTACCACTGTATATAAATAAATATTACTGTACAATATGCCTATCGCTAATTTCGATAAATGTGTTTTAAAATGAGCGTTTTAAAAGGAAGCAGTTGTTATCGATGATACGTCTATGACTTTTAAACACACAAGAGGTACTGTCCTATTCATAAGACTTCCTAATGCTGTCGAGGTTACAACAACAGTGTTGATGATGTGTGGAAATCAAGATGAATGTTAATTTCTTTCTGTTCCAAGAAGAAAGGAGGAGTGGCTACCAGCGTGAGTATCAGGTGTTTGCACGCAGACCAAGAGGTAAGGTGCCGGTGTCGGCGGAAGTCTGGATAACCGAAGAACGAATTGAACTTTAAAAAGTGTTTTCTTGTGTTTGAGGTTGAAGTGTTAATATGTATGAGTTACATAACGTAGGCCAATTAAAACAAGCTACCAGCATCGGGATTTGTGCAACTTAGTTAGTGCTAGTGATGTGTACCTGAAAGACTGTCGGTGCCGCTTCGAATTGCCATGCTAAGGAAGCAATATGCTGATAGCGTACGTGGCCTTTCTTTTTGGGATAACTGTTGCTTCATTGGTAAGCAATTAAAGTTCAAAGGTAATCCTTAGTAGATATCTGATATCCCATTTGTACAACCGACTACATAATTTGTTGACAATCTTCTTGGGTATGTACGTTAATCAATGTGTTTAATTTTGTTGCTTTTTTCTGCCGTCACGCTTTTATTGCTTTATCCCAGAAAATAATTAACAATTCTATCGCGATTTATCCAAGGTGAACTTCTCTTGCGAAACAAAGACATTTTCTTCAACATAAAGACAGTCCTTCATCATAAAAAGAGTTCATCCAATTTTCGACTACAGAGTGATCTTTGTTGCAGAACTGCATGTCCATACCGAATAACTATACACAAGGATTAGGAATTCGTAACATATTAAAGCGAGATGTGTCAGATAAAGGAACTATCAGGATTTTGTCTCGAGGAAAGAACATTACATTCCAAGGTAGGTCCAACCAAAATTATTTCTGTTAACTTTACCTCTTCATCTTTTATGCGAAAACTGAAGTCATATAAACGAATTTCATCCTTATTAGGCACGTAACGTGTTTCAGAAGAGGCCACATCGAAATCGCCGAATTTGCGCAATGAGAAAGTGGACATAGTTTTTCCAGGTCCTCTGGATCTGAAGTATGCAAAGCATAAAACTAACCATTTGGAAGGCGAACCTGATTGCGCTCAGGGATGGACGTTTTGTGAAAATATCGATTCTTACCCTCATCAGGCTTTGGATAGCGTTTTGAAACACTCCAGCTTTGATCTTCAGCTCTTCGGGGTGGACGAGGCTCCTTTGGAGATATCCAATCGAAATGGTGGCGAAGAAGATGAACACTTCTTGTGTGGATCTAGTGTACGAATCATTTTTCCCAAATACGCAAAAAGTAAACACAACAAGTGGAAATACATAGTCAACCAAGATGATTCGAAGAGGTATATTCAGGGAGTCAGGATAGAAGCTTGCACGAAGTGAGTCTACATATCTTTACTTCCGATTAGGCAACTTGTAATACATGTATACTTTGTTTCATTCTACTATACGAAAATTATTGCAAGATAGGTAAACGTTTGAACATTTTCCAGACCAAACAAACCGTGCGATTTATTGGAACCTTTATTGCCCTTGGGATATACGACTAGCTGCAAACAAAAATTCGTCTACAGACGTCTACTCGCCATAGGAGACAGTAACGAGCCAGTGAGAGAATTTTTCGAAATGCCTTCTGCCTGCTGTTGTTCTTATAAACGAGATTTTGGCGCCCTTTTGGGTACCCTCTCGAGGAAGAAAAGAGGTGGATAATTAATTAGTTTATTCATAATCATTAAAGACTTTTAAGAATATTTACATATGGTATTGTACCGTATCTTGTAGTACTGTGATTTTATTACTTAAACAGATTTATTTATTGTTATTATTGCCGTTATGATTTTATGACGATTTTGTTCTAATATAATTCTACATCTAGAAATGCTGCGTCCGAATTTTTTTTCTATTAGGGAATAGATTGCATGAACAATGTTTTGAGTAAAATATACACCGTTCCATTTAGAGCTTATTATTCATTTAATTGATTTTCAGAATCGTTATTACATTATTTAATCGTTATTACGTTATTAACATTTTTTCAGCGGTTATACAAATAATTAATGCCTTTGCAAATTATCAAAGATTAATTTGTGGCTATTATTGCCGGATGACTTCAACGATTAGTGATTATACGAACTCAGGTTTGTTTCGGTGAAAACAGATCTCAAACTTCTATTTACTTTAAGGCTATTAATAATCCACGAAAAATATTGTCTTAATGGAATGTGTTTAAAAGATCTCGGCATTCGTGCGCGTTGGATAACTTTAGACTTACTACTCCTTTGAACGAATCTTACCAGTTTCTGAAATAAAGAATTATAAAGTGAAGAAGAAGTTTAAAGAAAGAGTTGATTCCTAATTAGTGTTTTATTTGTGTCACATTTCGTACTCTTCATTAGTAAGTACAAACCTAGTTAAGCCGCCTAAAATTTCCAGGAGATTTATTTTTACGAGAAAACGTCCTGGCCAAGGACTTCCGGAAGGGTTAACTTCTCTTGTGAGTTTAGGGTAAATACCAGAGCCAGAGCGCGATGGTCTAAACGACATGTCCTTAATGACGCCGTAAAAATGTTTCCGCACATTTTAGGTATGTTTACTGCCCTTGCTAAAACTACCCCCATCTTCGTGTTGTAAAAGAGTTTATGGATATATCCTGCTGGATACGTTATATGTACTACATACGCGGCTTTATTATTACAAACCACAATAAAGCAAATCTCAGATTTAAGACAACTTTGGATTCGCCCACGGTAGAAAACTTTTTAAACTTACCGTTCCTTATACATATTTGTTATAATAAATATGTAGGGAAATACTTTTCACCGTTTATGTTTACGCACTTTTATTATCATGTATCTTTCGTATTTTTTATATAATATATACTTTTTATACATCAATTTTGTTTTCACGATAAAAATTAAGTGTTTTAGTGAGAGAAATAAACTTGTATTAATTAAAAATATACATCAGTTCGAACGCAACATTCATATTGTTAATCTTTATCTTCTTCACCCTTACGTGGGTGTTCTTCTAGCCTAAACACATTATGTGTATTATTATATAGGGAGTAACGAATTACATACAATTTATGGCATACTTATGAAGATAGGATCTAGACTAGACGTAACATAATACGTTTCGAAATGTGACACCTTCCATCGTAAGTGTGAAATTCCAAGTGCTCATTAGATTGGATATTATCCTTTTAGAAACTGAGTAGGTAAACAAAAATATATAATGACTAACTACAACATTATAATAAGAATATGAAATAAATATAAATTAATTTTATATTGGGAATTGAAGATTTTTAAAGGTTCTAATTACTGAGAAGACATCGTTCAAGATAGTCAAGAAAATACAATGGATTGACAAGATGACACAATTGACGATTCGGCACTGTATAATATTGATGAAATAATAAATAGTGGCAATATTTTGATAGAATGGGTAGAAAATGAATCTTTTTCATTTGCGAGCATTTTGTCATTGAGTAAATAAGAGAAAAAGTAATTTTAAGTAAATTTAAAAATAACTAATTCAAATTCAAATTTAGAAAATAAAATTTATGTAGTACATCTAGCCTTATTTTATAAATTTACTAACATTGGCAAATTCTACTATTCATTTCATCAACTATCGGTATAACCGTTCTTCGAACATAATTTGAAGTATATAGTTTTAAAAACTCGAAACTTTTTAAAGTACTTAAACATATATTTTGTATTGTTTATTCTTATTATTGGTAATTTAATGTTATTTGAACTGAGGCGGCGAGAGTTTGACAGGTGCTGTTTTAAAACGAGTCGCATATCTTCAATACAGAATAGTTACATACAGAAGACCCTCATTCGCGAGGGTTCCGTTTCAAATTTTGGCCGCGAATTTCAAATTCGCGAATGCATATCTATAAATTTTAACCTTAGAAGAAAATCAACTATTATATTTTAGGGAAAGAAAATGTTCGCGAATCGTAAATTCGCGAGTGGAAAATCCGCGAATGTTGAGAACCTACTGTAGTTTGTTTTAGGCTCTAAATTGGTGATTATCTCTACGGCAATGCAAAACTACATGCGTGTGCCCATAGGCCTGGCAAACAGGTACTTGAAATTGCACGGTTAATGGCTCTTCTAAAAAAAGACATGTCAAAGCAAAAGGATATTTGGGTCAAATTAAAGAAAATATTTCTTGTCAAATTTTTATTTGTCGGCATTACTACTTTTGGTCCTTTTACTTGGACCTTCGACAGGTGCGTTGTCTGTGTTAATTACATGGACTGAGCATTAATGAAATCTGATTGTAGTTGTAGGATAACGGATGATTGCTGTTTACTTCAATTGCCTCGTGCAAATTTTCAGTATAAAACTAGTTTTATATTGAAATTTTGCACGAGTTATCTGCTTTGTCAGTATCTACCATTTAATTTGGAGCTAGCAATGATATCATTTAGTTGAGATATTGCATTCAACAACGATTTTTTCATTAAAATTTTTTTCGGATAAGTTATATGAAAAAAAATGTAAGTGACTTATTCAAAGGATCAGAATTTTAAACAATAACTATAGTAAAAAACCCGACCTGGCCTAGAAAACCCGATGCTATATTCAGATTCAGATTCAGCAGTGCCGAATTATCATAAATAAGTTTCCTTTTAAAATAGAAACTTTTAACTCACAGAATAAAAAAGTAGAGAGTTTTTCCTTGAAAATGATATCCAAAAGATTTTCCTATGATAATTTTCCTCGGAGTTACACAGTTTTGAAAATGACCGAAATATTTGCACGCTCGTAGGCGTTCCTTTAATTTTGGTCACCAGTTTAGTTACTCCAATTTGTTACTTGGGTAGTTATTTTATAAATTTACTAGTATTGGTAAATCCTACTATTCATTTACGTAAATTTTATAGTCAATTCGATGACTGCAATATTCGTTGAGACCAACTTTTTCGACACATTGAATCAAACACTAATCGTTTTTAGGACATACATAACTTATTGTGTCATTCTGTTGACTATTTTTTAAATCACAAATGAAAAAAACTAAATCCATGATTAATATGCGTTGAAAGAAATAATTGTAAAGTAATTGAAGCATAGAAAACACTACCTAAAATACTTCAAAAGTTAAATAAAGGTCATAAAGTTCAGACGTAGAAATAAACCGATAATAATTTACATCACAGAGAATAGTAACAGTTGCACCAACAGTTGTTATTGCAATTATTTATAAAATAATAATCACAGATATAAACGAATTTAATTGAAATTAGATTGAAACAGTTGTAAATTCTATAAAATATGGCAAATAGAACAGTTTATTGCATAAATATCTGTTACAGAAATAAATAAATAATAAAATAAGCAATCGAAATCGCGATTGAAATATTTATAAGTTCAGTGCTATTTTGAATGTAAGTCCTTAACATACAGACACAAATGTGAAAACGTTTGTACTTAATGCTAGCGTTTGCGGCCGTTTTCTAGTACTTATTTTGTTTTAAAATAAAATTAAAAAATTACAAAGTAAAATTTATTTTTAAAGTTTCGGTCAAACTGGAAGTGAGGTGTAAGTGTTGTATAGTTTAATAAATATATCTGACTTATTGCAGTCTGATAAATTTCCCTAAAACAATGACATATTATCTCCAAAACCAAAAAACTATAGTAGTGTACCACAAGTCGTTATAGTTATGAATATCACAGTTTCACAAACAAATGTAGGTACGTATTAGATTAAAATGCTCTATCCGAGAATTAAGCTTTTGAATTATCCGAGGTTTAACGAGCTGGGTTATGAAATTGGAACTACAGAAGCATTAGCTTTATATCGCCGCAATTTTAGTGGTTATCAACGTAACTACCTCGTACAATACAAATAAAAGTTTTAGATCAGTCGTTAATGATATTGTGCTCTCTCTGCGGTGCTCACCCTGGCTTTACAATATCCTGAACTGTAACATAAATCGGGATCAACTTAAATTCGATTAGTTCCACTACGAAATCAATTATTCAATGTTTGCAAGTTCGTCTAGCTTAGCACATAGCTAAATGGCTGTCCGTTTTGTAGAATTACTGATTGGGCTCGTTTGATTTGTGCATAATTTAGGTAAAACCCACACATTTCGAGCTATCAAAGCGAACTTCAATTTTCTAATGGGCCCTCTGTTGACCCTTCTCCATTTATGTGTATTCAGCTAGTCGCATTTAATTATCCATATTTATTATTTTGAAAAGTGTACATGCTTTTCTGTTCCTTTTATTTTTAAAATTATCGAATAATAAAGAATAACAATCAAAAGGGCAAGAAAGAATTAAACATAGTATAGTTCAAGAACTTTGATAAAAACAATTAATCGCAAAAGTTAATGGTAAAGCAAAACGGAGATCAGTGTACCCAAGAATGTATTTCAAACCCAACATTTCAGCAGTTGAGTAATTAAAGTACAAATTGTAAACTAATAAGATTTATTAGTCGTGAAGCCCACGCATTTGTCAAGAGTTATGGGTCATAACTCACACTGCGGTCCACAAACAGCTCTGCTAGTACCTGCTAATAAAATTGGTGTATTCAGATGATGAATTGCGCGTAAATATTTAAAACTACTTTGCCCGGGAACATTCTACTTAATGTTTATTCTACACGATATCTTTTCTCTACAAGTAAAAGCTATCGTTTTTCTCAGGAAAACTAAAACTGAATCATATCGTTATCATGAAATAATTACTTATTGTTAACGCGACCTGAAGAGATTTACCCTCCTCTCCCTAGCGGCCATTATTCAAACCTCCATTGTATCTGATGTCACAAAGTAAAGTTTATTGCAGACAAAGTTGTGCTCCCTCTTATTTTATTTAGTCTTTTATTGCTTTCTCTATTCTTATTAGCATCCGAAACAATCTGAATAAACAAGATTATTTGTTCCATTCGGAGAAATAATAAAGAAACTCCTGTTACGAAGTGAAGTTACAACAAAAATAAATTCCGTCTCTGCGATCCCTTATAATAGTAGAAAATGCAGTTACCTTTCGATTTCAGTTCTTTTTATTTTCGTATTATTTTAATTTTCGTATTATTTTAATTTTCGTATTATTTTTATTTTCGTATTTTTTTTTATTTGCGTAAAGTTTTTTTATATTTCCGTATTTAAATTTAAATTCCTTTT
>JAWQRP010001718.1:0-17935 GCA_033557875.1 Quadriops clusia | reverse complement strand
AATTATATTAAAATTATTTTAAATTAAAATAATTTTAATCTAAAATAATTTTAATCTAAAATAATTTTAATCTAAAATAATTTTAATCTAAAATAATTTTAATCTAAAATAATTTTAATTTAAAATAATTTTAATATAATTGGTGACCAACACATTCTACGAATAATTTTAATTCAAAATAATTTTAATATAAAACATTTTAAATTTAAAATAATTTCGTAATAAACAGTTTCTTTAATTATCTCACTCCAATTTACTGTATTAAAAGCAAGCGAAGCGAGCAAGACAGACGCCCCAAGAATTAATTGTACAAAATACACGTGTTATTATTTTGAATTCATAGTTTTTTGAATATTTGAGTAATTTACTAGTATCTTTTTTTGATATAATAATAAAAATTTAAAATACATATTTGTTACAACAGCGGTTCTTACCAATTCTCTATACTTGCTAACGTCTTTTACAATTTGACTTATAAGTGACTCAAATGGAATTATACCTAGCAACTATTGCAAAATTTGCACTATCTTCGTGTTTGCGAATAGTGTGAAGTTCATCCTCTAAAGGTACCAATTTCGTTCCTTTTTTCAGTCATTATAATTTAACAAAGCACTGATTTAGAATTCAGTAAATGCATTGTACAATAAGTTAATAAAAGTTCTAATGCGGGGTTTCGACCAAAACTTCAGAAACCGCACTATAGCAAATCAGTACTAATTAAATACGTACTAAGCAAAGTATGCCTGTATTAAGAATACGAAAAGAATAACACGATAGTATCATAAGAAATTTTTTCTTTCGGCATTAGGAAGATTACTTACACCATATTTGAAAGCAAGGAAAACTTCTCGATATCCGACAAAATACCATCGATGGACAGATCATCAAAAGACAAATTATTTAAAAACAATCATTTAAAAAAACAATTTTATTCTTACAGAATTACTCCACTAACTAAATAAAACTGTTATAAAAGAATTTATGCATCTAGACAATTCACTCTATCCGCTAACTCTGTGCTGAAGGGCATACTGCTTTATGATGGCCTTTGCCGAATCGGAATGTCCTAATTTGAGCTCAATGTATATGACGAGCATTAGCACATGTGCTGGCACTGCACAATTCGACTTCATTTTCCAAATATTTTGAAGAATCGGAGTCGCTTGGTCTAGTTGCCCCTGAATGGTTTTTATGACGGCGATGTTGTATTGAAGAACGGTCATCACGCTCGCTTTATTTGTCGGGAACCATTCTGAAATCATCGATTTTGAAATCATCGAGTTTGAAATCATCGATTTTGAAATCATTGATTTTGAAACCATCGATTTTGAAATCATGTATTTTGAAATCATCGATTTCATTGACTAGGTCAAAAAAATTGAAGACAATGAGGATGAAGTCAAAAACGAGGCGAAGAAGATTTATTAAGTGGTTACAAAGGAATCTAGGAAACGAAAGAGAGAGACCAAGATGGAGATGAATCGAAGAAGTGAAAAGGATAAAGCAAAAAATAAATTAGTAAAATAAGAAATAAAAGATTGAATCTTACTTGAAGGAGGATTATTCTTCACAGCAATTTCCTCGGGACTTTGTTCATCAACAGGAAGATCAAACGATATATCTTTCACATTTTCCGGATTAAGATGTTCCAAAGCTTCGGGCAAGTGATCTAATAATACTAATGCTTCAGCTGCATACAAATGTGCTAAAACTCTGAAATATGGAAGAACATTATTGTTAATCGTACATCATACATAATTATATATTATATATATGATTATATATTATATATATAATTATATATTATATATAAATATAATTAAATATTATATATAAATAGACAAATTCTAAGATATAAGAAATAGTAGGACAAAGATGAAAATCATCGAAATGAGGTAAAGGCCCTAAGTGACTTACTTATGAGAATCAGACAATCTAGGTTGCACTAGAAGATTGTTCGCATGTTCCAAACCCATAATGTAGTCTCCAACACAAAGCGAAACGTAAGCACTAGCAGCTAAAATAGCGTTTTTCAAAGACGCGTAACTATCCGTTGACAAGGGGCTCGAAGGGGCTGGCCCAGGGCTTGGCGGAGGATCCGTTGGCGTTACCCCAGGAACTAGCAATAGTTGAACAGGACTTGAAGCTGTGTCCGACGGTAATAGCAATAAAGCATTTCTCAGACAAAGTTGAGCAAACTCTATCGTCGGACTAGGCACAGCGTACGTTTCGTTTTCTGTGCAATACTTTTTGTCTTTTGATAAGCCACTCGTTAGGACTATTCGGCTGTTTTCGTGGGACCCTATGTATTCGACTACTAGCTCTTTATGTAATTTTTGTAAGTCGAAGTGGACCTCGTTGGACTGCAAAAGATGACGTTAATATAATATATCGATAAGTAAGTTTTTGTGTTTTTTTTTTTGTTTTAATTTATTTTAATGTATCAATTTATTTAAATGTATCAATTTATTTAAATGTATCAATTTATTCTAATGTATCAATTAAAAGACTTACTTCTTTATGAGCCATAATACAACTCTCAGCCAGCCTGAGCCATAACCGAGAATTCCGATGATACCTCCTTACGGCAATAATTAAGCACTCAAAAGCTTGATGAGGTCGACCAGCATGCAGCAAAGATATCCCTAAATTATAGACAATTTCATGATACTTCGAACTTCCTAAAGTATACAAAGGTCTATCCGTGGCTTCTCTCTGTGAATTCGATAAAGTCAAATCTTCCTTCAAAGCTTTTTGGAAATAATGAGTAGCTAAGTTCGGCTTTCCCATGGCATGATGAATAGCTCCCATATTATTATAGAACATAATCGTAGACGATTCCCCCGTTTCACTATATTTTATGCATTCGTTCGGAATGGATGTTAAGATTTTTATGGAGCTTTCAAAGTTGCCCTTCAAGTATTCTATGTTGGCGTGCATGAACATCATTTCTACGTTCTGAAATAAACAAGAAAAGAACATTCTACATGAATTAATAAATAGAACTTCCATTAGAATATTAAACGACTTCAATGTGATTAATTGCAACTTCTAATGCACAATGATGGATATTTATTGATTTCAATTTCCAATTATTATAAAGTTGATTGAATCAGAAGTGGGATAGGAACAAAATATGACTCGGGCTACCTTGTACTGTTCCCTTAAACCAATACTAATTTACAGCAAACTTCTCGGCTTGATTTCATTTAAATTTAGTGCAGAAAAATTCAGCGAAAAAAAGTACAAAATTTCCAAATTCAACAAATATACAAAACCAATCCTAATCATCGGATACATCGCCTTAATGGTCATGTCGATGATCCAAAGAGTCGAAGAAGAGATATCTTCTTTGTTAGTCACGACTACAGATTTTATGCAAATAACGGCTACAGCGGTCCAATTAATAATTTCTTGGGTCATCAGCGGTTGGTACCAAAACGAATACATTTGGATATTACAGAAAATGACGGAAGCCGATGCCAAAATGCAACAACTCGGAATTTGGATTTTTTACGACTCGTTAAAGAAACGAATTATATGGCAGGTTTTAGGCCATACCGCTTATGTCCTATTTTTTGTATTCTTACAATGCTACTTATATTCCTATACATTCACGCTCAAGTTAATCGGTTTCAACTTAGTGACTTATATTCCGTATATAGTCAACTTGGTAATAGTCGAACAAATTTCCACATACATTTTATTGGTAAAGAACAGATTTCACACATTGAATGAACATTTGCTTCACTTGCAACAAAATTCATCGCCATACCAAGACAATAGTATCAAAAATGTGAAACTTATTTTGCCGTTAGGGACAAAATTAACTACGATTCGAATCAGTTGTGGACTACACCATGACTTAACAAGGATTGCTAAGCATATTAACAGTCTCTTTGGAGTCATAATGTTGGTCACATTTGCCGTTAGTTTCGTGACTACGACCGTTAGTTTGTATTACTTCAGCTTGACTTTGAAGACGTTCGAAGAAAACGGTTTTATGTCTCTGGTGGCTCCGTTAAGCATGTGTACTCCTTATGTAACCGACACTTTAATCGTGTGCTATAGTTGCCAATCGACTGTTGAAGAGGTAAGTTTTACGAAACAATAATACTTTTTGTCTATTTATGTGTTATAAATAGCCATTATCATTTAATTAATAACTTAATTAATTAACTAAATATAATTGAGTACTTTACTTAATAAACAAGATAGTCATTTCATTATTTCAAAACATTAACGGGGCAAACAAGTGAAGCGACGAAAGTCAATAATTGCCCTCACTTTAATATATAACTTATTTTTCTCTTTACAAATTGCTGTGAAAATTAAAGTAGCTTTCTCGTAACTATTCAATTTTAAGTTACGAAAAATACATCAAACAATAAAAAGCCCAAACATTATAAAAAGTTAATAAAAAGCTAATAAAAAGTTAATAAAAAATTAATAAAAAGCTAATAAAAATACCAAATGAAAATGAGCGTCAATTTTTACGTAGCAATCAAACCGCTTCTATTTCTAAGCAAAATCATGGGATTATTATCCTTTAACTTCTCCGATACCAATTGCAAACCATCGAAAATCAACAAATATCGTCAAGCTGTTTTGGTGCTTTTCTACGTTTGCTTAGTAGCTTTTTCCATTTTCCTAAAATCACAGTACAACTCAGAAAAATATCTCGTTTTAACGACCAACATTATGCAAGCGGTCACGAGAACCGCCCAACTGGTGGCCACTTGGATTTGTAGTGCTTATTTTCAAGAAAAATACGTGACTTTTCTTGGAAAAATCGTCGAAACTGACCAAAAATTTCATCAGTTGGGAATTTGGATTTTCTATGACCGCTTGAAGAAGAGAATTTTGAAGAGAATATCTCTGCACTTAGCCTTCGTTTTTATTCTAATATCCATTCACATGGGTGTCAATGATTACGTCCTCAAATGGCAGCTAATCGGTTTTAATATCGCTAGCTACTTTCCGTTGATTGCAAATGTCGGAATAGTCGAACAAGTTTCCACTTACATCTCGGTGATAAAAGACCGATTTTTGACTTTAAACGAACATCTTGTCCATTTGCAATCTTTAAGCAATGGGGCTTATACTAATGTTACTAATATTACTAATATTCCTAATATTGCTAATATTACTAATATTCCTAATATTACTAATATTCCTAAGATTACTAACATTCCTAATATTACTAATATTCCTAAGATTACTAATATTCCTAATATTTCTAATATTAAGGTAACGTCTCCGTTAGGGACGAAATTGACTCTGTTAAGAATAATTTGCTATTTGCACCATGAGGTGACCAAAACCGCAAAAATTGTAAATGAAGTTTTTGGAATAACTCTTTTGGCGACTTTTGGTGTTTGTTTCGTCACTACGACTGTGAGCTTGTATTATTTTACGACAGATTTGCAAAATTTTGATAATTGCAGTATCTCTGCGCTTTTTGGGCATTTGGCTATGTGTGGGTCATATATTTTTCAGACGCTATATCTGTGCCATATTTGCCATACGACGGTCGAAGAGGTATGAAATTTATACTTTTATCAAATTCATACTTTTATCAAATTTATACTTTTATCAAATTCATACTTTTATCAAATTCATACTTTTATCAAATTCATACTTTTATCAAATTCATACTTTTATCAAATTTATACTTTTAGCAAATTCATACTTTTATCACTTTCAACAATCATTTTTTGAGTTTAATTCATTTGAAGTTTCTCTACTAGTTTATAATTTATTTTATGTTTATCTTACGTGACGTAACAGATCATATAATACATTTATTTAACAAAACAAAAAGTTAATATTCGTTTAATTACTTAATTTGTTGTCAATACACTAATAAGCACTTTCCCATAATTAATAATTAATAATAGAAAAGAATAAATCGAAAGGGGCAGTTCACATCGACAAAAGTAATCTAACGAAATGGTCATAACTTTCTACATAGTGATAAAGCCCTTATTAATGCTATGCAAATACTTAGGCCTAATCCCTTTTCAATTTAATAATTTCGGATGCCGACTAAACAACGTCATAAAATACCGCTAAACCGTAATTGCCGTCTTTTATCTCGTAATGACTGCTTCTTCACTAATGGTCAGGGCTCAAGTCAAAGTCGATCTTTTGCTTCTTTTGGTCACCGATATCCTACAGGGTGTTGCTACGGCTTGCCAATTGATAGCCACATGGATTAGTTGTACTTACTACCGGAGAGAATATGTAGAATTTTTGGAAAAAATCGTTGAAGTTGACTTGAATTTTAAATATTTGGGAGTGACCATTACTTACGAGGCTTTGAAGAAACGAATTTGCAAAAATATCGGGAAACATATTGCGTTTATGATTGTGCTAATCGTTGTCCAAATTTATACGCATAATTATGCTTATCAGATAAAACTTGTAGGGTTCAACATTTCAGTGTATTTTCTGTTTGTGGCTTATGTGGGGATTGTACAGCAAATTTCGACTTATATAATGATAATAAAGGATCGATTTAATATCATTAACAATGAGATTAGAGCTTTGGAATTGAATGTCTGTGAAAACAAGAATTGTACGAACAAAAATTGTAAAAACAAAAACAAAAATTATAAAAACAAAAATTGTAAAAACAAAAATTGTGAAGACCAAAATTGTAAAAAGCAAAATTGTAAAAAGCAAAATCGTAAAAACCAAAATCGTCAAAATCAAAATCGTCAAAATCAAAATTGTAAAAACCAAAATTGTCAAAACCAAAATTGTCAAAACCAAAATTGTCAAAACCACAATTGTCAAAACCACAATTGTCAAAACCAAAATTGTAAAAACCAAAATTGTAAAAACCAAAATTGTAAAAACCAAAATTGTAAAAACCAAAATTGTAAAAACCAAAATTGTAAAAACCAAAATTGTCAGAACCAAAATTGTCAAAACCAAAATCATGAAAATCAAAATTGTAAAAACCAAAATTATGAAAACCAAAATTATGAAAATCAAAATTATGAAAACCAAAAGTATGAAAATCAAAATTATGAAAATCAAAATTATAATCAAAATTATGAAAATCAAAATTGTGACAACCAAACTTGCAAAAACAAAAATTACAAAAACAACTTTAATATCAGTACTCTTCAACCGGCAAACGAGAACAAATCAAGAATAAAAGTTTTGAGAATAACTTGTTATTTACATCACGAATTAACGAAAACAGTGAAGATGATTAACGAAGTTTTTGGTATAGCTTGCCTTATGGGTTTTGCCGCTTCTTTCATATCAATTACCGTTAGTTTTTATTACTTTACAGTGGATGTACGATTTTCTTTAAAAAATTTCGATTTGAGTTTTGTCAATACTTTGGGATACTTAGCAATGTGTGGCACTTACATCTTCGAAGTTTTTTATATTTGTCATGTTTGTCAAACTGCTGTTGAAGAGGTACTTTGCTAGTTTTATTTTCATTAATTTTATTTAATTTAATTTTATTTAATTTAATTTAATTTTATTTAATTTAATTTTATTTTATTTAATTATTTTAAACGGTTTAATTTTTATATTTTAGGCGAGTACCACCGGGAGACTTCTGCACCAAATAGAATATTCGGAAGATGACGTCAAGGACCAAATAGAAATGTTTTCACTGCAAATCGCAAATGAGAATTTGCAATTTAGTGCTGCTGGTTTTTTCCCAATCGATTATACATTAGTTTTTTCGGTAAGTTAAACTTTTTAAATTATTTTGAAAATTAAATTATATTTCTTTTGTATCAATTTTTTACCTAATTTTTGTGTTTCTAGATAATTGGAGGAATTACTACTTACTTAATCATTCTTATACAATTTTCAACAAGCAGTTCAACTTAATGGCAATGCTTAACTGCACATACCTACACTAGAGGAGTGAACATAATTACACTATTAATTAATAATAAAAATAATCATAGTAAAATAATTATAAAAAAATAATAATATACACACCTGTTTATCTCCGGTAAACAACGTTTGGATCTCCTTCTGTGCAACATCTAACGAATGCATCAATAAATAACACTTAACTCTATATTTCGCCAATTTCCTCAAAAACTCCTCATTAGCAGGACTAATCGGAGGAGTCGGCTTCTTCTCCTTTAATTCCTTTTCGTTATGTCTCGGTAGCTTCAAAGCCGCCTTTATGTTCGTCGAGCTACCGTGAATTATATGATTTTCCAAATAAGTAATAAGACACAAAGCTTTCTCTGGCTGCCTTATACACAACTTCAATTCAATAGCTAACAAAGCTACTTGTTTCGATAAATTTTCGTCCATCGGCTCGATAAATTTATAAACCCTATCAATGACTCTCAAAGCCGACGTGTATTGTCTTTGGTGGTACATTAGTAAAGCTTGATTGAAGTAAACGGCGCAATGGTCGACGTCGTCTAACTTTTCCATTCGCATATGAAATTGGTGAAAAATGTTGTTGAGGCACTTTTGGAAGTTATCCAATTTTTTCAAGTCGTTTTTGTAGTAGTCGACGACGGCTTTGTTGTGCACGACTTTGAAGTCGAAGGTGCGGTTGTCCAATTTGGCGACATTTTGAAGGCAGCTGACGAAATTGCCTCTGAAAAGTTTCGAGAGAATCAAAAGGAGAAACGATTTGCCTTGCCGGATGAATTTGAGCACAAAGGGCACTATTATCGGCATTTGGAGGCTTTTCTGATTTTGTCAAAGTCGATTTGTTACTTCGATTTTGTCAGAAACGTGACTTGTGGATTTGTAAGTCACAGGTGGCTTCATTATTATTAGTATTATGAACAACTCTGTTTTATTCTTAAATATTTGTTTTATCTTTTTAGCAAAAGAAATTTTATTACCGCTAGTATAGATACATCATAGCTTAACGGTGCATACAATTTGCTGTATAGTTTAATAAAAATCTTCTATGTTTTTATTTTCATTCATATGAACAATTTTAAAAATCATTGAAATTTTGAAATAAATTATTATTATTTTTTTGAATTTGATTAATTTGAATTTTCATTTATAACAGAATTAAAATATCACAGTTAGCTATGAACAATTTGTCAAAAAAATGACAGGAGAAGCCAACAATGGAAGCCATGTTGAAATAACTGTCACTTATATGAGCTGTCACTTCAATAAAGCGAGTTTTTTATTATGAGAAAATTAAGGGAAAAAACTGAGAAACAATCACGAATGTTATCATTATAATCTACTATTTGTGCCCCATGTTAATTAGGTAAGAAAATACTCTATATATTCTAATTTAAAACTTTCGTTATTTCCGATATGTGATCTATACAGAATCTTATAGAAACGAATTAATTGTTTTTACATTTAATATCTATTAGTTTAATGTATATGAGTTTAATATATATGAGTTTAATATATATAAGTTTAATATCTATGTGGTTTAATATATTAAACATATTTTGTACGAATTAAAACACCTCATCAAATGGATTCGATGAAACTTAAAGGATGTAAAACGATATAGGATATAAATCGATAAAGGATATAAATCGATAAAGGATATAAATCGATAAAGGATATAAAAAGATAAAGGATATAAAACGATATGATACGGAATTGATAACTCATAAAGTTCTTTAATTACTCATTCAGCAATAACTGAAATCACAAATAATTAATCAATTAGCTCGGTTAATCATTTTCATTTACAACAGAATATCGTAGTTAGCCATGAACCAAACGACAAGCTTCATGAAAGTGACAGATGAAGAACAATGGAAGCCATGTTGAAATTACTGTCACTTCAATAAAGCAAGTTTTTTATTATGAGAAAACTAAGGGAATAACAGATAAACAATCACGAATCTACGTAGAATCTTATAGGTATGAGTCCATTGTTTTTACGTTTAATACCTGTACAAGTTTAATGTAGTAAAGATACTTTGTACGATTTCAATCGGGTCATCAAATGAACGACAAATGTAACGTCAAGCTAGTAAACGGATGTATAAAACATGCCTATTGATAACTTTTAGAGCCCTTTATTTGGTAATAAACCATGTAATTGTATTAATATAACAAGTATAAGAATTAAATAATTAATTAAAGTAACTGAAGCATTAGAAATGATAAATAATCACGTTAAACAATCTTACTTATTAAATTCATTCAAAGCGTTTTGGGCGAATTCCTTCTCCTGATTAGACACTATATCCACAGACTTTTCGCTTTCCTCCTTGTCACACATTTTTTTTAAGACAAAAATAACCAAAAGCAATCTGAACAAAAATTCTTAACTGTAACAACTTATGTTAAACAATTTAGAAACAGAGAGGTTATGTTTGCTGTCAGAGCTGTCAATTTAAACCATTGACATAAAGGGACAATACTGGGTGTCTCATTCTTTCTTTCTTCAGATTGTATGTATCTATTATAGGGCCTATTTTATGTATGTGTTATATTTTATGTATTTTATATATTATGTATTTTATATATTATTTATATATTATGTATTTTATATATTATGTGTTTTATATATTACATATTTTATATATTATGTATCTCTCTATGCTTCTTCTATGTTTTGTAGATTCCAACAACTGGATTCCAACGTCTGATTCCAACTCTGGATTGCCATCTGGATCCCATCAACATAGGTTCTGATCCCGACACGAAATGTAGGAATCTGCAATTCGTGATTACCCCCGCCGACCACAGATGGCGGCGCTGCGCCAATCAGATGCCAGTTCGCCAAAGGGAGAAGTTTAGTTCCAGAACGAAAACATACGGAGATGTTCTCCGTAATGGTGGCTGTCTGTTTAGGTAGCAGTGCCGTTATTTGAGGATTTCGTGTGTTCGCGAAGTGCCAATCCCGCTGACGGATGTATTAAACTCATCAGTATTATGACAGTATTGCGTTTTTAAGCAGTTTTCGCGTTTCGTGGAAGTGCCTGGGCCGGAAATTCGTCGCGAAGACGCATCCAGTAATGATCCAGGAGGAACACTTGACATGTTTTTGCACCGAGAAAAACTAGTGTGCCGCGAGTGACTCGGAGCGTTCGTTTGTTTTCCAGTGTTTTGACAGAGAACTTTCTGTGGTTTCGCTTGTGTTTCTGTGGATGTGACATTTCATTCAGGAAAATGGAGAATCAGA
The DNA here is from genome assembly GCA_033557875.1 of Quadriops clusia. NCBI lineage: Eukaryota > Metazoa > Arthropoda > Insecta > Coleoptera > Hydrophilidae > Quadriops > Quadriops clusia. The sequence continues at coordinate 6,807 of JAWQRP010001718.1, read as the reverse complement.
TAGAACGGGAGTCGGCGGGAGTCCTAGGCGGCCTTTTCCAGCACATTATTCAGGATATGAAGGTATGGGGGAAGAGTTTACTTTATATTTTGATGTTAATGTTGTTATAGCTGTGATAACGTTATTTGTCTCCGTTATTTTTCTATCTACAGTTCGACAAACCGACAATTTCAACGATGCGATAAATATGAGCGCTAATAAAATGTTGTATTAGTACATTTAATATTAGCTGTGAGATATTACTCCTCGTATTGTTAGAGATACGAAAAATCAATGATGATAAGTCGGGACGCCGATAAATCTGTTACGAAAGCACTTGAAATTTGAATTAAATCGGTCGTACGAATGTGTAAACAATGCCTATCCATTGGTCATCACCATTATCTATGCATAATCAGGTTGCATTTCTTTATCATTTTACTATATACATTTTACTATATATATTTTGCTATATATATTTTGCTATATACATTTTGCTATATATATTTTGCTATATATATTTTGCTATATACATTTTGCTATGTACGTTTCTGTTGTTTATATTGTACTTATAGTATGTGATTCTACACAGGTTTATGTTGTGCATGCTGGCCAGATGTTTCGCTCTTTAATGAGCATTCTGTCTGTTGCTCTTGATACAATATACGCCTAACATACGCGAATGCAATTTGTAAATAAAGCACCTGCCTTTGTTCATACAACTGCATTACCCCTATATTCTACAGTGTAGAGAGAGTCACATATAAGTAGAATCACATATAAGTAGAATGACATAAGTAGAATCTACATGATGATGATTTTTTTAATAGTTTGAATTTTAGCCCGTAGATGGCACGGCTGATGTTGCATAGAAATGGTTTGATTACCGGCTATTTACTTATTACCTTGTACTTATTACCTTGTACTTATTACCTTGTACTCATTACCTTGTAGTATTACTTTGTACTCAACACTTGTACACGTGTTCATGTTACCATATACCCGTAACCTTGTTTCCATGTACACTATTTTCTTACCACGTATCCGTGTACTTTTTGTCATGTATATGTATTCTTTTATCCTTGTACACGTATACATCTTCCATGTATACGTATCCTTACAACCATGTATTTACACATTTTATATTAATAATAAATTATATTAACTGTAAGAACCAAATTAGGTTCTTTGTTTTTCTAAAGCATAAAAGCCCCGGATATGCTTTGCGGAAGGTTGTTCTGGTTCTATTTCCGTGGAAAATATTTTTTCGCTATCAGGTCTCGTATCAGCGGGCGTACATACGCGAAGGTGTAATGTTTCATGTTCCACATAATCTGCAACTCGAAACATTCCTTTTTTAGTTTTCTTAGTATGATATGTGTGTATGGTGGAATGCTATAATTTATTCATGCGCGAATATTCGAACGAGTGACATTGAAAATTGATACCCGAACTTCACCTGATATACGTACTATTTCATATGATCTATGGAATATTTCACTGGATATGTAATCTTTCACTTGATATGTATTTTCAGAATAAGATTTCATTTTATCAATGATTTGTATAGTATTACCAGTGAGTATAACAGTCTACACTTTATACTCACTGGTGTTACTGTCAGGACGATCCATATCTCCTTAAACTTGCGTTATGAATGAAAATTACGGCATGACAGGTTGAAAAATTACATAGGAGGTGGGCGTAGGGAAGTTCCGGAATATCATATTTTCCGTTAATTAAAATGCTAAAACAGGGTTTTTACTCATGGAAACGCTGCTTAATTGACTGTCACTCTAAAGACAAATTGTTTTATGTACAATTTGTACTTTCATGTTTATTCGTACATCATACTGTTATCACCTTATTATACAATTCCATCATACACTATTATCGTACAATCGCTTTAGGTTATGCTAATGGGTTACGATGGTCACGTTAGCATTTTGAAGATCATTTGCATAAGTGACCAAATCTTGCATAAGTGACCAAATCTTGCATAAGTGACCAAATCTTGCATAAGTGACCAAATCGTGCATGTGACCAAATCATAAACTTATTCCCTATAACTCTAAGTAGGTTACCGAACGATCCCGCCGAAAATATGAATGCAACATCACAGAGATAACGTAACACCATCAACGTAACACCATCATTTAGATAACTAAGGAAAATAATCACTTTTTGATGGATGACGCGCCTTCCCTAAATCCCTCATCTAAATAAACAGAATCTTTTCTTTTCGCCTCGGTCTCTCCTCTTCATCTCAATCTCTCTGCCCCAAACGATCTCTTTGCCCCATAAGTTAGGCCTAACATAGCACAGATGCTTTTTATTTTGGTTGCGCAGTTGGCGTGGTATCGAGTTACTAGCAAAGCTCGTATTTCGTCAACCTTTTGACCTGCACACGCTCCTGTGTTTTTTGCGTAATTTCTTTCATCTCTCTCTCTCTCTTTATCTCTATCTTTCTCACTTTCTCTTCATCTATCTTTCTCACTCTTCATCTATCTTTCTCACTTTCTCTTCATCTATCTTTCTCACTCTCTCTTCATCTATCTTTCTCACTCTCTCTTCATCTATATTTCTCTCTCTCTCTCTCTCTCTCTCTCTCTCACACACATGCTCTATATATATATAGATATCTTGAAGAGATGAGAATATAAACAGGAAGACTAGATGGAAGACACGTAAACCGCAAGTCCCAGACAAAATTCATTATTGGATATATGTATATATTATTTCAAGATGGAATACATCTTTCGATGACACAAAATATATATTTTGCCGGGTGACCTCGATGGAAACAATTGCAGCACAATGTTTACAACTTACACAATAGTACCGTTCTCCAAGTTTAACGCGTTTGTTTGTTTTTTTTTTCTTCAACTTTTATAGCCGCCTCGTTATTAATCCGAAATAAAAATGTTTATGAATGTCCCGGCAGCCTTCTTGCTCTGCTAAAACCACCCACAGCGGGGTCGTTGGTCTACATAATAGCTCTTCTGTAATAGATTTCAGACTCTCGAGTTTCTAACACCGTCGGCAGCCAAACAAATAGGTTTTTGACCGAGCCATTTCACCGCCAACCACAACCACGGGAATCAATCTCGCGCTGGCGTTAGATTACCAATCGAGCAATTCAATAGGATCGTCAAACCAATTAGCGATTGGCTATAAGTCGGTCGCATAAATGCATAGGTGTAAACACTAATGCTTGCAAATTAGTATTTGGGGCCAAGATTACCATCATGTGTTTACGTGTATCTATCTTTTTCTATATCTATCTATTTCTATCTATCTATCTCTATCTATCTATCCTTATCTATCTATCATTATCTATCTCTTATCTATCTATCCTTATCTATCTCTCTTTATCTGTCTCTATCTATCCTTATCTAACTATCCGTGAGAACTAGCATTCCACAACGATGCAAAGATTAAAGATGCAATAATTACCGCGACAGCTTCTTTTGGAATAGTGTGTTAATGAAAGTCTTTAAGCAAGATTCCCCCATGTTGAATAGAACATAAAACGTGTTCCTTAAATGAAGATGTTTTATAGCCCCCTTGTTTCTCTGTGTTATTAAATAATGCACATACGGGCAAATTACATAATATATATCACTTTAAACAATTTTATTTATTTCCTGATTAAATGTCGCTCTGTGGGCCTAGCGTTGCCAACTTAACAGATCGCGTTATGATGCTGATGGCAATAAAAGTGGCTTAAACTCGCGATTTCAAATTGGCAATTGACCTCTTGTTCACGGCTATAAATATTTTGAGGGGCTTTATGATCTCTTCCATGCGGCTTGTTGCAATCGTAAAATGACTTGCTTTTACCAATTATTAACGTAATAATAATTTAATAAAACTAATAATCTGATGAAAGTAATAACCTGATCAAACTAATAATTCAAATAATCGGTTATTATTGAAAAAGATCGTAACCACCTGAATGCGGTGGTTTCTCGTCTCGCTCAAGGCGACACGAGAGAAAAACCAAACAGTTACACTTGACCGGTATGTCATGAGCAGAACTGTTACCGCAACCGAACTGCACCGCTAAGAACCAGCATCGAGAGATCCAAAGGAGAGGTGATCGTGGATAAGCATTTTCTATACGACCTTGACGGATCCCCCTTCTGATGTGTTATGGATCCCACTTCTGATGTGTTAAGGGATCCCACTTCTGATGTGTTAAGGGATCCCACTTCTGATGTGTTAAGGGATCCCACTTCTGATGTGTTAAGGGATCCCACTTCTGATGTGTTAATGGATCCCACTTCTGATGTGTCAAGGGATCCCACTTCTGATGCCACCAGATTTTGCTGATTTCAGACGGATGTGAGTTGAAAATCCGGATGCATCTGAAAACGGGGTCGACTGCTGAACACCGCGGCCGCAGGCTAAATAAAACGGAACAAAATAACCTATTTGGCGACATCGCAAATTGCAAATTGAATTTTCATTTTTAGTAGCAGAGGGAACTCCAAACGGGCCGTACGCGACAAACTAAAAGAAACCTTGTACACTAATAACCAGGCAATTAACCTACTACCACAGTCTGTCCTGAACCGACATAATTCCTAAGGATTCGTCCTAATGATGCGTCCTGTTGCATAATTGCATGTATCCAATTATTTGTGTACAAAACTATATCGCAGTAACAACAAAATATTTAACGAGGCCATCTGCAGTCGTTGCCATTTTTTTAGTTACGAGAGAGAACGCGTGCTTACTTTCCCGTCAAGTTATTATTATTGTCTAATTAAAACATAATTACTCCATTTTACTGAAATCGCCAAGTTGAAAAATGTTAATTATTTTTTACGTTAACTGGTGCGGTAAAGCATATAGATTTTTTAAATACTATTAGAAACTCTTCATTGTATTTAACATTCTTGCTTTAAAGATATTTAAAAATCCCTTACTATACTTACTAAGAAGAGCTTATAAATGTACTTACTAATCTCTTCCTTCTGTACCGAGCAACAGCATTCAGATTCTGTCTGAGTACACGAGAATAACCGTTATTCACGTTTTAATTCGCATCTAAACCGGCGAATTTGCATAACAGTAAATTCGATCCAACCTCACAATAACTTTCAGTGCACCTACTCGGTGATGGTGCAAGCTATTTCCATTGGAGATTATGAGTACACGGACTTTCTACTGAATTGAACTTATTACTGAACCTCTTTAGGTACTCTATTTAACAAAAGTGTTTATAAAATTTTAAAAGAAATTTTACAAAAATTAAAAGAAATTTTATAAAAATTAAAAGAAATTTTACAAAAATTAAAAGAAATTTTAAAAAATTAAAAAATAATAATTTTTTAAAAAGCGATTTGACACAATGACAAGATCAGACGCAACTTGCACACACTTATCTCGAAACACATGTTAGACCTATCATACGAGAAACCATATGGTGCAATTTTAACATAATAAACCTGGGGGTTATTGATCTAATAATGGAAACATGAAATAGTCTTGCTTGAGGAATTCCATTGCAAATTAAATTTTATTAATTGTCTCGTTTATTAATCGCTCAAAATTAGACTTGGACACTCGTTAACAGATCGCAAAAACGTTTCCTCGATGAGAGATGAGATAGATATGAACCGCAATAAAACCATCAAAAACAACTTCTTAACTCGTTATCTAACATAAAAAGCTACGATTGCCAGCTAAGATTATATCATTATTACATCGCCTGCATCTGTTAAGCCGTACATCCTCCTAAATAACAAAGATCCGCCGAATCGGATGCTCTTGGCAGCGAGGATATTCTTAGCTCGAGGAAGTACACTCTAAAAGAAGAAAATAAACAAGTTGCCTTGATTTCATGACCATAGCGTAACAGGATTTGGTGAGACTCGGAGGAAACGGACAAACCTAATATTAGAAGAGAAAAAGCAACAACAAGAACGTTTTGCTTCTTTTTTCTCCGTCATTGATGTTTTCCTTTTCTTCATCATTGATGTTTCCCCATTGATAGTTTTCTTTTCTCTATTGGTGATTCGTTTTTCTCCATTGGTGATTCGTTTTTCTCCATTGGTGATGGGGGTTTCTCCATTGGTGATTCGTTTTTCTCCATTGATTTGTTTCATACTCTAATATGAGAGGGAAAGAATATGCAGAAATGCACTTAGCGAAGAGTTTGCCTATCGGCACGGGCTTTAAAGTGGCTAAATTGAATGTAAAGAGATCCTATTATAAGCTATTAGACGTGAAGTTTAGCTTCTTGATGCACAAATGGTTATTTACCCTGAGCAGCTGTATCAATATGCGTCGTTTATGGCAGCGGTTCCCAAAATTTTTCTTCTTGAGAACCCCTGATAAAATAAATAGAAGAAAAAAAAATTAATAAGTATGATAACTTTCAATTTGTTTCTAAACGTTTTCGTATTTAAAAAAAAATGTGAACTAGTCAAGCGTTGAACCGAGAACCACCGCTTGGTAATCGCTGGTTTATGGCATAATGATAGGCTCAAGCCGGCACAGTTGTCGAAGGTCATCGAGCTGAGATGATGACGAAGATTAACAACACCAAGTCGACATAATAGCATTCTGATGGAGTAAAGCTTTTTTCTGTGGTTGGTTATCATACATACACTGAAAGAAATAGCTGTAAAATTACATTACCTGTCATGTAAATAATTACAAAAATATTGTAATTTTACAAATTTTATGTAATTTTACGCATTCGATAAAATTTCCTGTAAAATCGCAATTCTTTTCTGAAATTATACATATTTTACTGGAAAGATACATTAAATCATGTAATTTTACATATTTAACTGAATAATATACATGCATATG
>JAWQRP010001717.1:0-17936 GCA_033557875.1 Quadriops clusia | reverse complement strand
CGTTTCATAACTTTTCGAGAATTCGTGTCCACCGACTTAAAAAATTGAGTTTTGAGATAAACGCGTTTAAAGTTTTAAATTGAAACAACATGCGAAGAAAAATTTTTCTTCTGAAGGGTCTGTCTCTTAGAATTTTACTCGGATCGATTTGAAATTTTAGGAAAATATTTTAAACATATTGTACTATTTAATAAGACAAAAAAAAGAAAATAAATTTTTTGAAATTTTCAAACCCACCTAACCCCTTAACTAAAATTAACTTATTATAAAAATATCATGATACAAGACTAAGTAAACTAGACTAACTTAAGTTAATGTTAATGATTATCATAATTAATTCTATCAATTTTATAATAATGTAGTATTATAATACTTAATTTATAAAAATGTTTTCCTTGGACATTAAGAAAAAATGTTAATTTTCATGCTGAAGAAAAATCACAACAGGTTCGAAATGTTCGTACGCACCAAATAAAGGATGATTTTTCATTTAGTATAATTTAAAAGAATTTCAATTCCAAAGAATTTAAAAACAAAATAGCTGATTACAGTGGCTACAAAAAAAAACAAAAACTGTTTGATTACAATAAATGTTGGAAGTTCCTTCCATTGACATCTATACATAAATTAATTCACCTTATCATGTTGGTGAATATTCTCTGTAGCATGTTCGCATTGATATCAGCACAAGCATCACGAATGAATGACTAAAAATACGTATCACAATGTCGAGGGCATTAATATGAATTATTAGTTTAGGTTACTAACTGATAAAGTAATGCGGTACGAACTTTCACTACACTACCTGTCTCTATTTGTACTTCTCCAATAATATTGCAACACTTCGCGGAACGTTCAAATGGACCAATAAGCATCATTGGTTAACATCGGACTCACCACTGATCAGAATTAATCTCCGAACATTAGCCCTGTTCACGATATTTGTGTAGCGGGTCCGCACGAAATTTAAAATTTTTTATGCCTCAGTATTAAAAAATCACCCTGTATTGGTAACCTTACATTTGGTTACTTTAGGTATAACCAAAAAACTAATGCAACAATCTAACTGGATACAATCGAAAAAACTAAATTAGTACAAATAATGGTTCGGCCTTCTGGTAACATTGTCTACTAAGACATTTCAAGATATTTCAAATTAGTAATTGTCTAGAATGGACATACCAGAAGGTTCTATCCCTTTCCAGAGTATTCTATAAAGTCGGACGTTGTTTAGAATTACAATTGTTTTAGAAGATCCTACACTTTTCCAACTTTTGCAGATGATTGGGAAAGTTTAACATTGTTTCAGAACACTCTATAAAGTGTTCTACAAAACACTCGGAAACACAACGTAACTAACTAATAACACCATTAGATTCAGCGTACATGAATTATATTTATCGGCCAGGTCTCCAGCTTGTCACTTTTTGCAAGAAGCGCAGAGTTATTAACGAACTAATTTGAACTTTAGCCCCCAATGAGGACCAACAGGTTTGCAGAACAACTTGCGGAGAAATTGGGTAATGTACTCACAGGTTCAACCTCAAATTCCCATTACCCCGAACCTGAAATCAATCGAAGGCCAATCCAGCAGAACCCAAGCCAAAATGTCCGAGGGTTCTTCGATGATGAACCACCTCCCTTTGATGACAATCAAGAAGAATCGAGTCAGTCAATTGATGCCCATGGTATTTTTTCTGGAGGTACAGGCCTATTCGATGATGAAGACGATTCCGAGTCTTTTTGGAACCAAACTCCCGCCGCCAAGAAATCAAGTCAGCCAACTAGTCGAAAAACGCTTCCTACAGATATTTTTGATGATAACGAGGATGATCTTTTTGCTACTGCAAGGCCTAATATATCCTTCACAAAAAACACTTCCTCTAGAATAACCAGTACTCCTAGTGAAAACAAAAAAACTAATCCTGGCAACGATGACAATAGCACTACCCAATTGTTCAAGGAAAGTAGTTCCAAAGACAACACTTTTAAAGAAAATTGTTCTAAAGGAACTATAACCACAGTAGATACTTCCCACGAAACCCCTAACATAAAATCCAAAAAACCAATAGGTGGAGTCCCTATAGTTCCAAATTTATTTACTGATCCAAAAGATTTGAATCTCTTAAAGAAACGTCAATTTCAATCAAAAAGCTTGGAGGATGATGACAGTGAAGACTTTATTAAACATTCTCCACAACATAGTCTTTTTGAAGAAAATTCACATGACAATCAAAATCAATATTACCATAAATTAGATGCACAAAGTGACGATACTAATAACCTCAAGAAAGTAAGCTTATTTGATGATGACGATACAGACATATTTGGTAACGATGACTTGTTTGGTGCAATTACCCCCAAGAAGTTTTCTTCAACACTTTTCCAGGATGACAGTCTTCTGTCATCAGATCTCTTTGGCGAAGATGACAACAAGCAAGTTACACAAACAAAAGAAGCAAACAAATACAAAGAAGTCAGTAAGCAAATGGGGGAAACTAAACAATTAAAAAAAGACAGCAGCCAAATTAAAGAAGGCAACCAACAAATGAAAGAAGACAACCAACAAATGAAAGAAGACAACCAACAAATGAAAGAGGACAGCAAGCAAATGAAGGAAGACAGCAATCAAATGAAAGAAGGCAGTAAATTAATGAAAGAAGACAGTAAGTTAATGAAGGAAGACGGTAAGTTAATGAAGGAAGACACTAAGTTAATGAAGGAAAACAGTAAGTTAATGAAGGAAAACAGTAAGTTAATGAAGGAAAAAAGCAAACAAGTGAAAGAAAACAAAAAACAAAAGAAAGAAGAAATCAATGAAACTGATCAAAAAATAAGCGACAGCAAAACAAGTCAACCAAAACAACCTGCATCTATTTTGAAATATTCTCTTGATGATGATTTCGAAGTCGACAATCATCAGTCAGTGGCAGATCATGAGAACAATGTTTCCAGTCAAGGATATGTTCAGGAAGAAAATAAATCTTTTATGAAGAACACCATAAGTCTATTTGATGATGATGACACCATTAATGATGATTTGTTTGGGCAGACGCCTAGCATTCTTCCGAGGACTAAAAATAACTATATAACAGAAAAAAGTAAAGGAAGTAATTTTAAAAAGGAAGAAGAATCTGTGGTAGAAGATAATAAACCGACAATTGATTTGACAATTGCTAGGGATGAAGTTCCTCAGAGGCCTGCAGACGAAGAGGTAGAAGTGCCAAAAGTAGAAGATAATGAAAATGATTTTGCGTCTGTAATTCAAAATATCGTGCAAAAAATGCAGAATTCGAACGTGACTGATCAATTTTTTGACGAACCACCTCCTTTGCCAAGTAATGTAGTCAGAACTGTACATATGGGAGAAACCTCTGTCAATGATTTGGACTTTGACGATTGGGATACGAAGGCCGACTTCGACAGTGATTATCTTTTTGATGGTTCGACTTATAGCACTAAATGTGCTTCTATTTTCGACAGTGAGCCTCCTAGTTATTCTGAGGGGAATGCATCAAAAAGCAAATTGTTCAGTAGTGACTTATCTAAACAATTGACTGAAGATGAATCCAAAATGTCCATTGATGATACATCCAAACCATCAGTTGATGTCACATCCAAACCATCAATTGATTTTGCACGTAAACCATCAATGAACATGACTCCAAAATCGTCTTTTGCCGAAAGTGAGAAACCTATGGAACATGCAGACTCCTTGGAAGACATTTTTAATGATCCCCAAGTCAAAGTAATATCTTATAAACGAGAAGAAACATCGTCAATAACGACTGGAAGTGAAGAGACCTCCAAATTAAAAGATGAGCCCAAGGTTCCCATCAGGATTCCCAATGATTCCCATCAGATTACCAACAATTCTCGTCGGACTACCAACGATGCCTATCAGATTCCAAATAGCAATTTCTTAGATGAGAAACAAACTGAGCCAAAGGAATCAACAAAGAAAGAATTAAGTAAGTAGACAGTCAAGGGTGCAAAAAAAGTACATAGTAGTATACAAATTGTTTTTTCAAATTCTAGGTCCACCAGGAAAGTTGAAGCACAATTTGAACATAAACGTTAGCGCTTTGTTGCCAGGCCATAAGTTCCCTTGGAGGAGGGAATTGTCAAGAAATGAGAGTTTTGAAGAGACTGATAATGTTTCGGGTAATTTTGAAGCATTTCACAATGATACAATTAATAAGGAAGCTATCAAGAAAGGAGAAGTGCACCATGAAGTAATTTCCAAAGAACCAACTTTAAAGGAAGCAGTTACAAATGAAGTACCTTCATCAAAATCAAATTCCATTGAAAAGTCTAAAGAAATGAATCGTGACAAAGGGATATCTGCACAGTCTTCGACTACTTTCGACTCGGAAAACAAGGTTGAAGTCCTACAAAGTATTACAAAGGTAGTTGAATTGAATTTTAGACTTCAGCAAGAATGAAAATTTTATAATGTTTCATATTTTCAGGATCGAGCAAAACCAGTCAAACGAAGACCTTCCACTAGAAGAGCAAGGCAAGAGCAAATGAGAAAATCTGGAATAGATTTCAATGATGATACAGTAGAAGAACAAATGGTGAAAAATGAATCTCTGAATCCTAAAATTCTCAAAAGTAGTATTCCTTCGAATCCTGCTAACGTACCTCCGAATAAAAGCTTGTTTGAGAAGTCTGATAGTTTTGAAGATATATTTAGTGAATCTTCTACTTTCTCCAAAACTAGTAGTAATAGAAAAACTATTCCCCAGGGAGAAAAGAAAAATGCTCTTGAAAGTAATGTAAGGGCAACTCAGGAAAGAAGTGTAAAAACAGTGGTTTCTAAAAGTGATTCTTTTGAGGATTTGTTTGGTGATAATTCTCAATCTTCTTTTGATAATTACTCATTGACTAACGCTCAAGGAAACGCTGGAAGAACTAATGAACCACTTGTGGAAGCAACTAAACCAAGTTTGAAAACAGGTGAAGTAAATTTGAAAAATCCTAAGGCAAGGATTAAAAATGATGGGTCAAGTCGAAAACATGCTGACTTAGTATCCAAAAAACAAGATAAGGTGACATCCAAAAAACAAACTGACGTAACATTTGAAAAACAAACTGACTTACCATATAGAAAGGATGTAATCGTTGAACCACCGAAGAAAATAGAGTCAAAACCATTTAAGAGAGAATCCAGGAAACCCTCAACTACTAAATCATTATTTGAGGATGAAGATTCGGATGATGATCTTTTTCCCAGTGTCTCCAAGGTGGTCAAGCTTCCAACTAAAACTGCAACTGAACAAAAAAGCAAGCAAGCTGTCAAGATTCCAATTCCGAAGCTGCAGAATAGTGATGTCATAAAGACTGATAGTTCTAAAGGAAGAAGTCTGTTCGATGAGGATGAAGATTCTGACGATATCTTTAGCTCTATCAAGATGCCCTCAAAAGCTAAATCCACTCCGAGAACATCACTTTTCGACGATGAAGATAGTGAAGAAGACATTTTTGGAGAGAAGCCTGAGGGTAGTAGTTCTAGGAAAGACCGAAATGAGAGCGAAGGTATGATGTCCTTTACCAAATCTAAATCTATATCTTTTGCTTTCAGGTTCCTATTTCCGAATTTCTTTTTATTAGTACATTGTTTATACATCTTTGTGTGTCAAAATTAAATGTCTGATGTGGGTGTATGTCATCGATCCATTCCATTATTTGTCTTATCTGTTCATTGCTTACCTTTCTCTTCTTTACCTTTCTGCTGATCATCTGCAGAAATTTGTTTCTGTTCCTCCGATAGTTTCTTTTAATGACCATACTTCATAAACTTGAATAATACTGTCCAATGGGTTTTTGGACAAAGGTGAAATCTTTTTTGTTTGCAAACTCAAAAAATCTTTCTGCTAGAGATCCTAAATATTATCAGACTTCAATAGTGCATACCTGAACTAAACAGTTCGAGGATGTCATATCATCAATAAAATATTTTCCAGAATGACTTGTGCCATTTTGGTTCCTACCATAAAATAGTCATAGTCCACATATATTCTTTCTGAATTCTATTTATTCTTTAGGAGTTGTATGTATATTCTATTCATGGACCAAGTTACCACATACTTACATGTATGTGATAATAGTCTAAGATGTTCAAATAAGTGATCAGTTTAGTACACTAAGAATTCTTCCAGGATTTTTTCTTCTGGCAGTTCTACTGTAAAGATTCTCTGAATGTTTTGGACTAACTCTTCTTGAAATTTTTGTTTATCTTCTAATAAGAGTTCTTTAAATTACCTTTCCGAATCTTGTCACTGTATTGTTATTATCTAATTACTTTTATTCTCTCGTACACTCCTAATCAATCCTCAAATTTCTGTACTTTTCCTTCCACGTATATAATAATTGACTTTGACAGTTTCTTTCCCAAGATTCCTTTCTTTTTAAAAGATACTTTTCATTTTACTCTTGTTTGTGTTTCTTTGCACTTTATTTTATCTTTAAATTTTTTTGTATTCAAACATTTTTGATGTTGATTCTTTATATTTTATATCCTACTAGATTTCGTCATTTCACCAATATATCCAACATCGACTCTATAACAGGGTTGATACTGGAAGATGGGGAAGACTCTATCTATGAGCTAACAACAATAAAGTAATAAATAGTGTTGTGCAGGGTACATGGTAAAGAGGTATCACATTATTATTTTACTGTTGTTAACTCGAGATTGTCTTCTCTCTCTACCAGTAACGGACCTGTTATACAGTCGGCGTTACTATCTCTCATCCTTCTTACTTCTTTTGTAGTGTCCTAGAACAGTAGAGCCCCGGTTAACCGAAATAAAGGGGGGGGCAGCTGTTTCGGATATCGAATTTTTCGGTTAACCCATGACTGCTTAAAAATGGCCTACGTAAGGGGTGTTGGGAAAATAAATATCAATAAAGAGCGATTTATGTAGTTTTTTTAATTGGAACACTTATGTATTAGAGCTACTATCTATTATATTGGTATCACTTTCAAAAAGCTTCAGAACACTAATTTAAAAACAACACTTTGTTTTCACATTTTGCTTCGCGAGGTCTTTCGATTAACCCGGGTTTCGGTTGACCTGAGTTCGGTTAACCGGGGTTCCACTGTACTTCTAAAACAACTTCATGTATACAGTGTTTTACATCTTAATAGTGATCATCAACATCCTAATTGGACTCTATTTTTAGTTTGTCTTCAAATCCCTTCCTGAACAATGTGATTGTACTTTCATGTTCTAGGTTGTCTATGCTGTATGTCCATTCTTATGATCTCTCATTTTCACTTCCATTTTCTATGGTGTTTTTATATGATCTTCTATAGAGAAACGGTATTTTTTTTATCGTAAATAGTGATATTTAAGTTTCTTGTTAATCTGGATTCATGTGTAACTATGAATCTATTTGTAAGGAAATAATCCCGTTAATAGTTTAAGTTAATTCTGATTGCATATCCTATAAATCTCTCGTCATTACTATTAACTCTATCCTAACCATAATTTCCTACTCTTGAATCATTCTTTCCATCCCATTCTGCGATTAATTTGTTATTGTTTTAATATTTTCTACATAATTATCATAATTATTTTGTAAAGTCTAAACGAGTTCTCTCACTCAGTGTTAGTGTTTCCATACGGTTACATACTTCCTCAATTTTCTATAAATCATGAACGATATGTAGACTTGTTGAATTGATGCTTAGATACTCCACTGTAGAAATGATCAAATTTATCAAAATTTCCTATGCTGCATCCTTGGTTTTTTATATCGGCTATAATTGCAACGTTCGCTTTTAGCGCTGTTAATTAATATAAAGCTTCAAGTAATTTTTTGTGATATACCTTCACCATTCCTCGTAGCAAAGTATCAATTCCTTTTTCGTAGCTTCTGTCATTGCCGAAATTCCATCATATTTCAAGACTTAGCCCAGTTCCTTAATCCACACCTTAAGACTTTGACATTCTGTGTGGATTTATTCCCCTAGTCGATTTAATAATCAAACCATAATTGTACATTTTTAGTCTTAATTTAAATTAAATTTTCTCAAAATATTTCAGACTTTCGTCACAAAAGGCAACAGCAGAAAAAGACTGTGGTAAAAACCAGCAGCGTAAAGAAACTAGACAGTGCCATTATGAAGGATCCACTTGATGTGTTTAGGAATTGATGGGCAACTACTAAGATTGTTATATATTATCACATTATTATATGTGACATTTCATACAAACTGTGAATATATATATATTTTGTTATTTATACTTATATAAATTACATAGATGAATACGTTACGTTATACATACATATATATATGAAAATATAATTTTTTAAATGTTCTAAGTTATTTACTTTAATTCAACATTGCCTATTCTAATAGGATTTAGGAGTAAAGGTTTTAAAACGTAAAACACAAGTAAATGCTGGAATTTCATCATTTATTTAAACATACTAATGTTCAAACATGACTTTAAAGTAACATACAAAAATAATACACTTAGTTTACTCTATGTTCTTAATAAAAAAAGTTAGAAAAGTTGAATATTGTTTGGACATGAAAATAACGTTCGCTGGAACCCGTGAGGGTGAGACGACCCACCGCATTTTTAAGTACATTTTTGCAAAACAACGTTAAATAGAATATTAGAAAAACAACAATCCAGTGATTCACTTAAGTACAATTATATTACAAAGATGGAATATCTTCTCCTCAATTTTTTTTATGGGCCAGGGTGCGGATGTCACCGTCACGGGTTCCTTAATGTAAATCGTAGGTTTCTATATGCTTAATTTTTATCCAGCAACATTTTACATCACAACAAATAAACTAACTGACAAAAAAAATGGCATGCGAGTTTGTCTTACTCAAATTTTAGGTTATTCAGACACATCCAAGTTAAAGAAGGGCATCTGTAGTTACTATCCGCCAAAAATAATCATGCCTTTTTACAATGAACCGACACATGCTTTAAATGAAACCACGTTGCTCTAGCAGTTAGTGACTTTTTCAGTAGTCAACGTAAAATTTCATCGAAAGCAAGCGTCGGCAGTAGCTTCAATAAGTCAACAAACACTTTTGTTGTCGATATAAATTAAACCTAAAATACAGAAAGGAATGCGCTTCAACGCAAAGGAATGGATTTTGGAGTGTAGAAGGAATGAAGACTTCTGCACACCTATAAAACGCACTCGCACAAATACAAACAAAAATATAATCAACAAAAACAAATAATATCTGAAAATATTGCATCTAAAAACAAATATGGCTAAAAACTAACAGAAAGGAGTAGTTTCGCCGCGATGGGATCCGACAGCACCCGAAACTCGATAACAAAGAAAACGCAAGTCTAATTCCAAAAAGAAGCCTTCCGATTGAATTGTGTATTTATAAAAATTTCTATGCTAATCTACAGGAATAATCGATCGACTTTCTTTTCACTTGCTAGTCTCTTATATATATCACAAAATAACGAAGATTCATCACTAAACCATTATCACATAATTGAAGGTCATTTGGTATTTATCGATTTACGAACATTCATTCACACACACTTAGGCCACTGTGACGAGGATTTCAAGGAACAGGATCAGGACCTAGGAGTCAGAAGTCCTCTTGAGGTTAAGGAGAGACCAATTACTTCTGGGCTTAACTAATTTGAAACGTTCATTTTCTTTCCAAGATTTCACGGGATTTTCGTTTCAATTTAGTTGCCCCGAGTGGTTCGACTGGGCCCTCGAGCCCACATTTCTAAAAGGATACCTCATACAATACAATCTCCTAACATCTAATTCCACCGAAATATGTAAAAACACATTGCTTAATTGCAATTATTTTACTTCAAGGCAGGTTTTTCAACAATATCAATACATACAATGAAAGTAACCAGTAAGATTCTAAATTCAGTGCTAAGTCCCACTAATTGTGCGCTACGTTTATTTAGTATTTAAATGGATTGCCTTTTCAACAGATAGGTAGGTGTGCTCGGGTCGACATCATTGCAACACTAAAATATCACTCAATTCATTTGGTACTTTTTATTCATCCCACTCATTTTATACAGAATCATAATAAAATCAAAATTAAACTAAGTAAGATATAAAAAAATAAATTTATAGGGAATAAGCGTTTATTAAACGTGATACAAAGAATTTTGCAAAAATATTTCGCTTATAAATCCAAGTAGTGTGAAATAATTTCCATGTGAAAAACTTGCCCAATTCAATTTAATAAAATAATATCACATATATTTTACAAGAGTATTTAAAATCTGGATTTTTGTGTTTTTACGGTGGTGGCGTAAGTAATGAAATCCTACAACATTTAGGCAGATTTCTCAATTAAAAAACTGATTATAGTAAGCATGTAGCTACATCAAGCAGTTATTACTTTAATAACTCAAGCTAAAACTGTAAAACACAAGATGAAATGTTTTTCAGTACTCTTATACTTTTCATGCTAATATATAATTTATAACGTACTATAAGGAACAAAATTTAAAATTCTCAGGTTAAATTTATATAAAAAAAACATTGAAAAACATCTCTGTTGTATTTTAACAATTGAATTAGAAGATCGTTTGGAATTTAGGATCTACGTGATGTACAAAATTTACAATATAAAAGTATCCCAACAAAGAATTTAAAATGTTAAAATTAAACTCTGCTTTAAACATTTGAAGTTTTTCTTATTGCAACTTTTTTAATATTTTTAAATCTTCCTAAAGATAGAAAAATTATCATAACAAATGAGATAATACAGCAACTACTGTATGTACAGTAAAAATTTAAATATATTACAGTTGCTATCGTCATTTTACTAAATTTGGATTCATTTATTGTTAAAATTTACTTAAAATTTCTAAACTTATTTTTAATGTTCAATACCTACCTAACTATAATAAACAAATACGACATGCAAATCTTTGCTCGACTTTAAATGCATAACAAGAATGTATATACTTATATGAAGAAAAATTTTCTTTAGACTTCTTATATTTCACTAGATTAAGACTATAATCAGCACTTGTTTTATTCCACCCATTAGCAATAGAGAATTTTTCTATCTTCATAGCAGGTTTAAGACTGTTGTGTATATACCTTTTAGAAATTATTTTAAAGAAAAAACAATAACCCCTTATTCATGTTTTTGTACTCAAGCAATAATTTTTTCCTATTTATGTACACACACACCTAAGCAGTGTGATAGCTAAAAAAAGCTATGTTAATGTATTTTTTTACACTCAAGTTATAGCTAGTTTCATCCATATAAATAGTTTCTTAAAAACCCATTAACTAACACATTCACGACCAGTCTTCTTAAACAGTCGAAATTTGATGTGAAATAGAATTACACAAGGATTATTGAATGCAATCTTCATGAATAAAAAACTATGCAAGAAATGATAATACAAAATGCGAGTGAACGGTCGTTAACGTGTTAATCTAATAAGCAGTATTAAACCTATACTCAGTCTTATTGAATCGACAAAGGATGTATTTCGAAAATAAAAATAAAACAAATAAAATCATTAAAATAATATGAATAAAAGAAAATTTAAAAAGCAAACCGTGAGTAACAACCATTTAAAAATTGAAATCTGTTATCAGAGTATAGGTTCCTAATTTGCTATTTGTTTCAAAAAAAAACTGAACCCACCCTTCTCGCCAAGTGGCTAACTTCTAAAATGGCGATTTAGTTGCCGGTGATTTCCCACCCAGGAACGATAATAAGTCTTTTTTACCCCGAAAATCCTGAAAATTAAAATGGAACTTGTTATTGTGTCTATCCGATTGAGCAGTGATTTATTCAAAAATTGGTCGAGTGTCTCACCTGACTGTCGCATTCATATTCCATATAGTGTTAGAAGCCTCTCACTCAATTGTGGTGGAAATTGATCGCTAAACCGTTTCCAGTTTTCTTCCCCTACTTGAGTTTTAAATCCATGCAAAATCTGTTAACAAATCCAAGCAGTTAGTTATATTAGGCTATACTTACATTATTACAACTTTATAAATTATTTTAGTTTTTTTTGTGTACAATCATGAAATATAAAAATAAAAAGAAGTACAACCAGTCGGAAAAATTTTGCTCTAAGTTTATTCAACACCATTTTAATTTGACGAGAGCAATAAATAAGGATCCTTAAAACTATAGCATAAATAGGTTTAGATATTTTTCAGAAACCGCTTACTATACATAAATCAATTAATACATCTACTTGATATAGTAGTATAAAAAATATTATGTAAATGTGAAAATATTCACATGTAAAGAAAATCCCATGAGAGATTAATTCAATATCATTTAGTAAGACGACACCCTGTAGTTTAACTCTTCGGTACACGCGCCCCGAAATGTTACGCGAGCACACGCGCTATATGGTGGAATCGACCGCACTAGACTAGAGCACCTGCCAAGTACACAAAGTACTACAAAATCGGTGTAAAGATAACGGCACCACATCCCCTATTTATAGTTTCCCAAAGCATATCTGGGAGCTAGAGGCATTTAAAAGAGAAATAAACGTGTTGAAAGTGAAAATAAAAAAGTGCTGTCTTTTCCACCAATTGGCGTGTGCTGAAGGGTTAAAACCATTTTTCCACTGGAAGTAAACTATTTCTGCTAGACAGAACAATATGCTAAAAATTATTTCCGAGATTTTAATTTGATAAATTTAGATATGTAGCTGCCTTTAGCATTTTAATTATATAGAGTAAGCAATTTTCACAGCAAAATTCTTATTTCGTTGTGAAAAAGAAATCAATATTTGTCCCTATAGCTCCACATATTGGACTTTCCTATTGTTTCCTTCATTATTATCAGTTAACATCACAACATACGAGATGAAACTTAAAAGACGTGTTGGATGAAGCGATACAAAAAAAAAATTTCATAAAAAGTGGATTGAACTCCAGATTACGTTGATGATTTCATTTGTGCTTAAATAAATACTATTCTATCCAATGTAATAATTAGTGTCCAAATATTTCAGAGTCTCCGTTTCAAGATGCAGTTAACAACAAACATGGACGTTTGTACTCTCATAAAAATAATACTATTGAGCGGCATAAATAGGAAGTTTACAAAAGCCTGATATTAACCATCAAAACGAAAATTAAGAGATACATTCTCTATACACTATATCCTTGTCTAATAAATTTATATTAAATTTGGTTGTCTTCATTTATTATTACGAAAAATAAAGGAAAAAAGAGAACATGTTCACAGTTTTTCATTTATTGTAAAGTGACTAAAAGTGAAAATAATTGGTTTGTTTCATCATTGTTTCAATTAACTTGGAACATACTGAGACTGAGCAGTAAATAAAAAGTTTACATTTTTATTAGCTGGGAAGTGTCAGTTTGTTCCTAGTTATTTGAAACACAATGATAAAACAAACCCAATAACTAATGGGCCCATTTTGAAAATATTTTATAGCGTTGTAGCCCTACATCGCTGTAGATGCTTACGGCGAATTTATTAGAAATTACATCGATGTAAAGCTACACCGCTGTAAAATCATTTAGAATTGGTCCATAAAAGCGAAATAAAGAGTGATAGGGAGTCTTGCATTATGAATAAAATTACAAACTATTTTTTTCAACATTACCTTGATGAAGACATCTTTAAGATCATCCTTTGGAGTTACCCAAGATGCCACAGCGTCACAAAAGAATATAAAGTCGGGTACCACACCAGCTGGATTCACAGTAATCATGTGACACATTCCTCGAAAGGCACTGTCTTTTTCCTCGTTGTCCCTTATGTTACGTAAAGATGTACACCTGTAATCCCATTCATTACTATTCGTGCTTACAATTTCCAAGAAACGTTATATAAAAAATTTATGTATGTTTCTCTTTAAGGTTTTGATTATTTTTTTGGTTCTTCTAATTTTTATTACTGAAGGCTGAGAATATAACTCAAGTGCAAAAATATTGACAATCACAAAAAAACACAAAAATAAAAACGTAATCGACCGACTGATTTTAAGGCAGTATTTTCCAAAAGGACGTTATCGTTATACATGATTGTATGCTATATAGAGTATCAAGCAGACGCACGTTGTACACACACACTACACAGTAATGTTGGTGCAACATGCAATTGCATAATAATATAAAAAAAACTTGATTCATCGTAAATTAAAGTTGAAAAAGGAAAACAAGAAGTGTAAATACATTCTTTTTTTTATAATATTTGTTTTTAAATCATTTTCCTATCTACGTGGGTAGGCTGAAAAGTGATGAACACATGCTTGTAGAGCGCAGACCAAAAAAAATACCAAGATCGGGTAAAGAGTACATTAAAGTATGATTCTTAAGTTTCAACATCGTATCTTTATTTTTCAACATAGTCACCGTTAAAGCAAAACATTTCTCTCAACATATAACAAGTTTTTTCATTCCATCACAGAGTAAGTCTTGCAAGTTTTCGCGAATCCAGAACTTGACAGCAGCCTTTATCTCATTCTTCAAAGTGTTATGGTTACAATTGAGGTCTCTCTTGAATAGAAGAAAAAAATCAAAATCCCCAGGCTGCGTGTTTCTTTAACGATTATTTCTTTTCCACACTTGCAACCATGAAATTTTACTAGCCATCAATTTGCAGTAGACCTATCAACAGCATCGTCACCATAAATTGTCTTTAAACGGCGGTGAATCTCAGTAGCCGTCACTTTTTCGCCAGTTAAAAATTCGATAACAGCGTGCTGTTTAACTCACGTTGACATGCCACTAGAACACGTCTCCATACTTCTACTTCTCAAAATACACTGGATGAACGCAACCACTTGAAACCTTCGCATGGATATTGAGGAGGAAAGTTACTTCCTCATTCTACCCGGTGCGCTTCCGAAAATCATTTTGTTCACGCTCTACAAGCACGTCTACATTACTTTTCGACCTACTCACATAAATTGTTAGTGAGTAAGTAGTAGAATTACATGAAGCCATGCAAAATAAATTTACAACCGTCAATTTTCAAGAATGTTCGGTTTGCACAGAGTTATACAAACAGTCAGTTTTCATGTTAAACTTCAAGGTGAAGCATTCATACAGAGAGGAAGCGATCAAAAATGAAAAGAGGGAAACAAACTAAATTAGCTTCCTCTGCGAAACGAATAGAAATGGAAAGTGTAAAGGATTAGAAACTATATGATAAGAATAGAACTGAACAAAATAAATTTAAGATTAAAGAATAAAAAGAGGATTACACACCACTGGCGAACAAACTGATGTAACACAGGCGCGACATCGTGGGGGCAGACATAACCTAGGCGACCGATTGTAATGGCTACAGTGTACCACCGAGAACAAAAACAAAAAAAATACCCAACTTAATTACAAACAAATCATTGCAATTATCATAAGTAATAAATAACAATCATATAATAATAATATATAAAAATCATCAATGAATATAATTAATAAATAAATAATTAATAATAAATGTAAAAATCATCTCAGTAATTGATAAAAAAGGAACTATACAATATAAAATTCAAAGAACTTAAAAGGAAACAATCAGATGATAAGCCAATAGACGTAAATCATAACAAAAGTCCGATTAGATTTTAACATTTGCTGGTTTATAAGAGGCAATATATTATTTTTGGATTTCTCAATAAGTCATAAAACAGAAGAAAAAGTAAAATCTGTAAAACAAACATTTCTACCGACTCAAATTTCGTTTACCAGCAACGTTTGACTTGTATTAAATAAATTAAATAGAAAAGTAACAATTAGGGCATTGCAAAATTTTCAAAACGGTCAGGAAAGCCTCGCCTATACAATTTTCTTTGCTATTGGGGAAAACATGTACATGACAATTTCCACAATATTTTATTTTTAGACAACAAACACAATAAATTTAGCAAATAAATTTAATCACATTTCACAGGAAAGTGCTTAAAGTCTAAGTGTTCCATTTTTATCAATACTGTACTGTAAGTTTGTAACACAATTTGTAAAACTACATCAACATTTGTATAGTGGTAACAAAATTACAAGACATTCTTTTGTGTATAGAATCCAAAATGTTTTTTCTTTAGTTTTCACTTTTGATCATGAACGAATGTTTCAGGTGCTTTGTGTATTTAACTGTTTAATTTTTTTAATACTGTATTACAAAATAAAACAGGTAAATTAGATGAATAGAAATAAGGCATTTTGGATTGATTAGGTGTGTTCCTGTGGTTTCTAAACATTTCCTGTTTGTATTGAAGACAAAATGAGTAGAATTAAAGTATTGTTTAAAAACCACAGTTGAACTTTAAAAAATAACAAAGCATTAAATGTCAAAAATTAGTAGCATTAGCAAACTTGTCTACTGTTAATACTAAAATAAGCTTAATAAAATAGTAATTATATTTCATAGTGTACACGAACAACAAAATGGAGAGATTTCGCTGCAGCGCCGGTATGAGATCGATACCGTGCCCGCGAAAAATCTCCGATACCTGAAAAAGTAAATAACACAGGCCATTTAATACATAAATATACTTAATCAAAATACTACCTCGCTTCACCTGAGTAATCGAAAAATGAAATTAATTAACAAAATATAGCCCTCTTGCCAAAATTTTTACCATGCAGCTAGGGTTACTAACGAAACACTCACCTGTATTTTCTAAAAGCGTTTTCGGTGTATTCGGTCTATTTATTATTTCTATTAATTGACCTAAAACTATTGGGATGTAAGCTTGTGTTTCGGCACCTGCATTGAAAAAAACAAAAAGCATTAAGTGGAAAATTGAACTTGCATTTGGCACACTTACCCAGCTTTATACTAATTTCACCTATAGCCCACGTAGCATTATTACAAACAGATATGAACTCCGGATTAAGATTTTGCCCAAGTATAGGCAAGAAATCTGGTATGCACGGTTTAACGTGTTGGAAGCACGCTTTCGTCAAATCTCCTAATAGGGCAAATGACGATTGTCGAACCTCCGGCATTGGGTCTTGCATACAATGATGTAGTAGTTCCATTATGTTACTATTTACAACTAGTTTTTCGATATGGCCGTTCAGTCCCTCCGCTAAGCCAGACAGTAAGTCTAGGGCTACTATCATGAAATCCTTATCTGGCGGTTCGAAAGCTTCAGGGTTTTGTATGTTAGCCTAAATATTGAAAAAATAAAGCGGTTAATATCAGTTCAGTTTAAACTTTTAATTAGAAATTGATCGATGCCATTTATTGGTTAAATCATTGAATAAATGGTAAAATGAACTTGCAAAAAAGAAACCTACAGTAAAAATTAAATAATTCGTGTAATACGCAGAATTTTTACGTAATAAGTCCTTGGGTTTTCTAATTTCCAGCGGTTGATTTTTTAAAACTAGTCTTTGAATCGTTTGACGGCATCGATCAGTTTTTTGTGTTTTCCGTTATGTTAAGTAAGTCTTTACAACACAATTTAGTTTACCTATCAGTCAAGTAGATTTCTATTGAGACACAAGTTTACTTTTGAAATAATGTAAGAAACAAAACAAATGAAATGCAGACATGACAACATTGTTAAATATGGCCACCTTTTGAACATAAATTGTTACTACTGTCAAATAGTGACATTTTAATAATCAGGGTGTCTCGTAATGATTTTCCCCATGTTAAAAGCATGGTAGATGTGACTAAATGTTTTCCTTTACAAACTACTAGCGACACTAAAATCTTAATTTTGAAAATTTTATAATATACGAGGTATTACTTCTAGGGTTTCGATATGTTTTATTCTACAAGAAACTTTGTTTAAATTTTGTAATTTGATCATTCCCAGCCTGCACTGAACGTTTCATTTCACGTTTCTCCTTTGCAAGTTTAAAGAATCGGAGGATACGTAAACAATCGTTGTAAAATTTACATAACCTTTATGTGCATAGTAAAAACGTAATCGGTAGATACATAAATGAAATGTAAATGTAACATAAATAAATTATATA